>PVKP010035684.1:0-23081 GCA_004027715.1 Plecturocebus donacophilus | reverse complement strand
CCCTCCTGCTGCGGACCCTTCAGGAAGCACGTGCTGTGCAGATCGCTCTGTGCGTTCTGGCCTGTGGGTCTCTGGAGCCCTTTGCTGAGGGAAGGAGTTCATGAGAGGTGACATCATCCACCAGTGACTTCCCTCTTCCTGACTTCTGCTAACAATTGATCAGAGAGTGTCCCCGGCCCCAAGGTCACAAAGACAGTCTCCTGCACTCTCAAAATTAACTCCATCATGTTCACCTTTCTCTGTTACCACCCAGAGTTCATTTCGTTCATATGGTGTGAAGGGGAAAACCAACTTTATTTTTATCTATGACCTGCCAAAACGTCTCAGCAGGGTCTGATGCATAATCCACGCTTCCTCCAATACCCGTTGCCACTTACCCGACTCTCATGTACACAGGGGTCTCTCCCCGGCGTCTTCTCACGTCCCAGTTTTCTGACAGCGCCACACCCCAATTCCTGTGGCTTCGTCATCTGTTTTAAAGTCTACTAAATGAGCTTCCCCCAACAACCAAAGTTTTACACGTGTTTTCAGAATGTGCTAACCTATTTATAGAGTTTATTTTTCTATACATCATTTCTAATCTGTTTTTCAAGTTCCAAAAATTCCTATTGAGAGTTTAATCAGATAGCACATTGAATCCATAAGTTAATTTAGAGGAAGTCGGCGTCTTCACAATGCACGTTATCTCCTCCTTGAACCTGGCCGCGCTCCTCTGCAGCTGAGTAATCATTGCCCAGAGTGAGCAGCTGCGAAGCCCAGCGGTGGACAAGGGGCAGTTAGCACCGCGCTGAGGTGGCCTGGCCGGACTGCTGGGCTGCAGGAGAGACTCAGGATGCTTTCTCTCTGCCCAGTGCACGAGCCTGGGGCAGGCTCTATTTATTTCTCTCCTATTAGGAGCAAAAGGAGAAAGCAAGAGGAAAATGCATGACCTCTGAGGGCCTCAGGTCAAAATTGCAAATGGTTGCTCTGCCCACATTCCTTTGGTCAAAGGCAAACGGCGGAGCTCAGCATCAGCTGAGCAGGGAGTTAACTGGGTGACAATACTGAGGGCACCCCCCATGCCCTTGGTGGAGGGCAGGACACCTAACCCCGCTGCACGGGTGTGGGGGCCTGGAAGCCATCATCAGCTCTCCCACGAGGGCAAAATCGCAGTATTCAGGTGCTGTGTGTTTCGATGGTTGCAAGGGCTTCTCTGCAAAGCTGGTGGTGTCTTTCCTCAGCTGACTCCAGCCCAGCTCACCTGCTGCACAGGGACTTCAGGCGGAACAGTGAATCTGCCAGCTCCTTAGAGAGGCTCCTTAGAAGCCACTTCTTCCTCAAGAAGGAGAGTGAAGCAGGACTCCACACCACGGTGCACAGCGCAGGGCTCTGTTTTTAGGAACAGGATCTGAAGAGATTAGGGTGGAGTCTGCACCCGGGGAAAGGGGTTAGTCATGGAGCCAGGTGACGTGCACGCCAGGGTGTGATTGGCCACCAATTTGCTGTGTGGCCCATGGCCCGTCCTGCGTGCAACCTCTGGGCCTCCAGCTGTCCCGCATGTACAGTGAGGGGGCTGGACCCAGTGACCGCCAAAGGACCTTCCCAAATCTGTGACATTTCATGGGTCCGTAATTGATGAGTGCCTCTGAAGAAGAGTCCCAGCAAGGCAAGGGTGAGAAAACCTGCCGTGGTGAGCAGAGGCGGGCAGCCACTGGGGCCTGGATACAGATTCAGGGAGGGACACGTGCCAGTGTGTCTGCCTGTGCATGTGCACGTGTGCGTGTGTGCGTGTGTGTGCATGTGCAAGTGTGTGTGTGCGCACGTGCGTGTTGGGGGAGCAGGCACGCTCACTGTGTCCGTGTTTTTACAGGAAGAGATGGGCCTCGTGGGGGCTCCTGTGAGCCGGAATACAGCAGAGCTGGGAGCCAGCATCCGGAAGACATGGCCACCGACTTCAACTCAGTTGAGAGACGCCCTTTTCTCCCAAGCAGGGCTTTTCTGTAATGACATGGGCTCCCTTAAGGGCTTGTGAGATTCCTGGGCTTAGCGGGGACAAGGCGAGGACGTGAAGCATCTCCATGTGATAAAACACACCTTCCAGGCATTCTCCTCTTATCTGCAGCAGTTAAGGAAGGCTGGGCTGCCTATCTACCCATTTCTTCCTGCTCTCTAAAGGCATCCTCGATCCACGACAGAGGGGCCCTGGGGAGTCAGGCTGGTGGATCCTGCGCTCGGGGTGCACAGCATCAAATCCTGCGGCGCGCCTTTTGCCTTGAGGCGGCTCCTGGCCTGTGCACCACGAGGGCGGCCTGGGGAGCTCGGTGGGGAGGGGCGGAGGGGAACGGAGAGGCAGAGGAGGCGGAAACCTTAGAGCAATTCAAGTGTACGGTGGACCTGGGCTTTTCTTTCTGGAAGGAGACTCAAAGGAAGACAGGAGCTCCATGCAGGCCGCACCTGGAAGAAGCTAGGCGTGGCCGGGCGCAGGGGCTTCCGCCGGCAGTGTCAGCACCGTGGGAGGCCGAGGCGGGTAGATCGCTTAAGGCCAGGAGTTTGAGTCCAGCCCAGGTAGCATGGCAAGACTCTGTCTCCACCCAAAATACAAAAGTTAGCTGGGCATGGGTGCATGTGTCTGTAGTCCCAGCTACTTGAGAGGCTGAGGTGGGAGGATCGCTTGAGCCTGGGAAGGTTGAGATTGTAATGAGCTGTGATGGCACCACTGAACTCCAGCCTGGACACAGAGTGAGACCCCATGTCAAAAAGAAAAAAAAAAAAAAAAAAGAAAAAGAAAAAAGAAAGAAAGAAAAGGAACTAGGTGTGCTTTCCAGGTGATCAGATTCGGCTTCACAGAGGTAGAAGCTGGAGGTGAGGGAGAGGGAAGGGAGAGGGCCTTTCCCCGAGGCCTGCGGGCAGGGTTCTAAGTCCTCCACCCCACGGTAAGTCCCTCGTCCTGGACGCCTGTGGTCCAACTCACCCAACTCAGTCTCTAACGGGCAGAGGCCATGCAGGGGCACCCCGCAGCAGAAAACTCAGGTCAGCTTCGGGGAACAGAGGCCCTCCTTTGACTCCAGTCCCAGGAGGAGGAGATGTGGGGACAGAAGCACCTCTGTGTCAAGGCTCCCGGGCCAGGGCTGCCAGTGGGAGGCCGGCGAGACTGCAAACCCCTTTGCTCCACCCAGTACTAATGGCCTAGGACTGCCCTCCTCTGTCTGCTTCGGGTCCTCTTCCCTCGCTGGAGAGAGCGTGGGCTCCTGAAGAGCAGTCAGGCTGGGAGGGGCCAGGACAGAGGCTGTAGCCCACGCTCAGGTCCACCTGGCGTCACCGTCCCACTGCATGCAGCCACACCACCACCTGCTGCCATCTACATTCCTTTACCTGCCCACTGCCCACATGCAGAAGGGGTGAGAGGTTCTGGGGATGCACATGCCCAGGAGAAGCCCTCACCTTGCGGTGGAGGGAGCTGATATGTGAACACCCCAATCCTCTCGCCCTGTAAGCAGGAAAAGTTTGGGGTGTGTGCTGGAAGTGGAGGCCACGTCCTAGGGGTGGTGGAAATTGATATGTGAACACCCCAATCCTCTCACTCTGTAAGTAGGACAAGTTTGGGGTGTGTGCTGGACGTGGAGGCCACGTCCTAGGGGTGGTGGAAATTGATATGTGAACACCCCAATCCTCTCGTCCTGTAAGTGGGATAAGTTTGGGGTGTGTGCTGGACGTGGAGGCCAGGTCCTAGGGGTGGTGGAAATTGGTATGTGAACACCCCAATCCTCTCATCCCGTAAGCGGGATAAGGTTGGGTGTGTGCTGGATGCAGAGGCCACGTCCTAGGGGTGGTGGAAATTGATATGTGAACACCCCAATCCTCTCGCCCCGTAAGTGGGACAAGGTTGAGTGTGTGCTGGATGCCGAGGCCACGTACTGGCTTCTCGTGTCCCCGGGGAACTTCCTTGGAAACCCCTCTTGGGTGGCTGCTTCTTTCTCTGTCTCAGGTCCCCACTCTCTAATTGGCACTTCCTGAAATTTCACCTGAATAAACAACTTGCTCCTAAAGTCCTCATCTCAGGGTCTGCTTCTGGGGAACGCAGATAAGACATGGGCCTTGAGGGTGTCTTCATGCCCCATGAAATGCACCGCTTGGGCTCCAGGCAGCACCCATCGTGAGCAGAGGCAGCCCTTCCCTGTGTGCTGCTCCCAGCCCCGGCCATCCTCACGGTGGAGAGCAGACCGAGAGGGAAGTGCCGGGGTCCGCCCTGGATCCAGACAGAGGCTCCCTTTAGCATGGCTGGTGGTGTGGGGAGCTCCCTGTCAGTAAACCATGCGGGGCTAGAGGCAGACACTCCTGCTTACCATGAATGCTCAGGCCTCAGGGTCCCCTCTGCAGGGTACACTGCTGGAGCACAGGGTGGTGGGCGTGCCCATCTGGGGACATCTGTGGTCTGAGGCCCCATGTCCCATTGCTCTGTGCAGTGCATCAGCAGCAACAGTTAGGGGTGAGCCCGCTCAGGGATGCAGGGAGGAGGGGGTCAGGTGGTGGCTGTCTCCTTGAGCTAACCAAGTTAATGGTGGTCTCACCAAACAGCTGCCTGAATGGGAAGATGAGAGTGTGAGCCCACGACAGAGAGTGTGGCCTCTCCCCAGCACTGCCTCCAGAGCTCCTCATGCGCCTCCCCCAGTGGGGATATACTGGCCAGCGCCTGTCCTCACACTGCGTCTTCCTGGAAAGCCGGTCCCATCCTTTCCCACGGGCCTCTTCCACACACTCTTCTGCACAGCCACTACTCAGGGCGTCTTCTCCACCACTGCCCAGCAGTCGGCCCCCAGAGGCCTTTCATGTTTCCATGCAGCCACCGGCAGCCCAGCAGGGCTGGCTCCTGGGTCTTCTTTGCATCCCCACATCCCAGCACAGAGCAGGTGCCCATTTGGCGCTGCTGCCCTGGATGTGTGCATGAGCCTAGGTCTGCTGCCCCAGGCACCTCCGCCAGACCAGGCCCTCTGCCCACGCGTGACGCACACCTCAAGTTCCTGACCTTCAGCAGTGGACAGACATGGAGACAGAGTGGCTGGGGGACCTGGAAGAGCACGGCTCAGGAGAGAAGGAGGGAACAGCGGTGCGCACGCAGGGGTCGCTTCTCTTGCTGGTTGTCTGTCTGTGCTTTGCAGTATCTTTTATTGCTTTTAATGTTCATGAAAAATCCTTGACGTGGGAACTGCAACTCTCCTTTAAGTAATGAATAAATTGGGACTTATATAAATTCAGGAACTTTGCAGAGCCCCTCTGCTTAGAATGGAAACCCAATCCCAGCCAGTCTTACTTCCAAAGTAGGCCCTGGTGGCCACGGACAATTCTAGAAGGACGGATTTCTCATGTGATGTGAAGGGCACTTTGTTCTGGGAGCATGCCCACTCACCTTTGAAGGTGACGTGGTGTGAAAACTTGTTTGCTCTCCAAAGCATCTCAGAGCCTCCGGCCCAAACAAGACCAGAATTCGGAGTCCCAGGAAAAGCAAGCTCAGGCGAGGCGGGCCTCCCGGGGCCGGTGCTGGCTGTAACAGAGCCCAGATGACATTTATTCAGGAAGGTCCAACAGTGCCGTGTGGCCGACACTCCAAAGCACTACCATGTTCTTCTTGATTTTGTCTGGACCATGTACAAGCAGCCTGGATAAATACAAACAGAGATTATTTTTCCTGAAATAATCTAAGCCTTTGCTTCAGCCTTTGGTTTTTACATAAATTTCTGTTTGCTGGGCCCCCAAGAGGGGGCTCAGAACCAAATTGGGTTGTGTGAAATTAAAAAATATTTTTTAAAAATCCCAGCCTGTAGAAGCTTATTGCCTGGTTATGGGAAAAATCAATTTAATGCAACAGATGCCCTCTGCTTATAGGCTGTGTTGGACCAGACCAACCCTCTCACAATTAATAGATACTAAAGCTGGAGAGCATGCAAGGAAAGCTGGTGTCTGAAGCACTGGGAGGTCACCGAGATGCCAAGACCTTAGGTGCCAGTGTCAGCTCCCCGAGAGGCGGGAGCACAGGAGACACGCTGAGTGCCGTGGCCACCTTTCCCTCAGGCGCACGTGTAATCTGCCACGTGGGGCAGAGTCCAACAGACAGCTGCGCCCATGCATCCGAAAAGATCGAAGAGGAAGCCAAGGCTCCTCAGGCAGCCGGGGCTGGAGGGGGTGTGATCCATGAGAAAAGGGATTTCCAGAGAAGCGAGTCCACCATTGTGCACAGATTTTTCTCTTGGGGAATCTGTCAAATCCCAAGCCTCATGGAGTCATAAGAGGCTTACAAATCAAGCACAAAACAGCGGTCAGTGCTAAGTAGCCAAAGAGAGCTGGAGAGTCAAGTAAGACAAAACCCCCGAGGAAGAGAAACGGCCCTGCTGAGTACTGCCTCTTCTGGCGGAGGCCTCTGTCGTGCTGTAGACCAGGGGTGAAGAAACTAGAACCAAATCAGTCTCTGCGGTGCCCAAAACCTGGCCTCAAAACCTCTCAGGCCCTGCTTGGGTCCATATCCTGCTCTGCTGTAACAGCTGGGCGGGAGATGACTCCACTCTGGAGGGAGAAGGAAGGCAGCCTCGTCCAGAACTTCTAATGCTTTTGTGCACCATGTCAAACTTTACACAAATGTGCCAGGCATGCCACAGAGAAGACAGAATGGCACAAAAAATAAGACCATAGAAACACGTCTACATGGGATCTAGAGTTTGCAGTTTTTAGACAGACACTTCAATATAAATGTAACAATTCGAGAAAACACATACTCAAATTGAGAATTTTACCCCAGAACTGGTAAGAATAACAACTCAAATACACAATAATTGACACTAAGAATGCCCTGAGCCAGAACTCAGGTAGGAGACGTAAACCACAAATCTGAACAGAGAAGTAGTAACGCAAAGAATCAGTAACGGATAACAAGTACCTCCTAGCGAGGTGCAAAGGGAACACCACATAACACAGGGATGGAACTGCAGGCAGAGCCCTGCCCGGGGGCTGCAGTGGTGCTCTGAGTGGGGAAGGCGTCGGGAAGAGGGGACCCATGCCTGCAGTCCAGGCCTGGCTGGAGAGGGCATGACTCAGGCCCACGGTGTGGGGAAGGAAGTTCCCTCAGGTGTCATAGGCCAGGATTTGCCACGTTGCCTATGACATTCTCTGGGAAGCTTTCCTGGTTCAGAAGGAAAGGGTCTGCACTGTAAGCTGGTAATTGGGAAGGGCAATGAGGATGGCAAATAGGTGAGCAGGTAATAATGAAAAACGGCAGGATTCATACACTTGCAAAAGAACGATGCGTGAGAATGTCACAGCTTTGCCAAATGGGAAGGAGCTTATATTGAACAAATCTTCCTGCCAGAACTCGTCACAGGTGAATCCCATCTGATGGCACGTGCCAGATACTGTGATTTTCGAAACGGGAAGGTTTGTGGCAACCCTGCATGGAGCAGGTCTGTCTGTGCCATTTCCCCAAGAGCATGGGTTCCCCTCAGGTCTCTGTTATTTTGGTCATTCTTATGTTTGGTAATTCTTGCAATACTGAAAACATTTAAATTATACCTTTCATAGTGAGCTGTGAATAGTGATCTTTGGTGTCCCTATTGCAATTGTTTAGGGGCACCAGGAATGACACCATGAAGACTATGACCTTGACCAGTGAATGCTGTGTGTGTCCTGACTGCTCCCCCAGTCATCTGCCCATCTCTCTCCCTCTCCTAGGGCCTCTGTGCTCCCTCAGACACAACGGAATTGAAATTAGGCTAATTAGTAACCTTACAGTGGCCTCAAAGTGTTCACATGAAAGGAAGAGTCACACTTCTCTCACTTCCAATGAAAAGCTAGAAATGTTTCAGCTTAGTGAGAAAGCAGGTTGAAAGCTGAGACAGGCCAAAAGCTGGGCCTCTTGTGCCACACAGCCAAGTTGTGAAGGTAAAGGAAAACCTCTTGAAGCACGTTGAAGGTGCAACTCCAGAAAACACACAGTTGGTCAGGAAGTGGAACGGCCTTCTTGCTGATGTGGTGGAAGTTTGAGTGGTCTGGAGAGAACGCCAATCCAGCCACATCATTCCCTTAAGCCAAAGCCTAGTCCCAAGCAAGGCCCTAACTCTCTTCAATTCTGTGAAAGCTGAGAAAGTGAGGAAGCTGCAGAAGAGAAGTCTGAAGCTAGCCCAGGTTGGCTCCTGAGCTTTCAGGAAAGAGGTTGACTCCATAACACAAAAGGGCAAGGTGAAGCAGCAGGTGCGGTGGAGAGGCTGCAGCAAGACTCCATTAGCCCTGGCTGAGCTCACAGAGGAAGGTGGTGACGCTAAGCAACAGGTTTTCAGTGCAGATGAAACCGCCTCCTACTAGCAGAGGATGCCATCTAGAACTTTCAAAGCTAGAGGGCATGTGAAAGTAATTGTAGAAAGTAGAAAGGTTCCCCTTCAAAGTTTCTTTCCTAGTCTCAGAATAAATAGTAAGCACGAGGAGTAACCGCTTCTTTCGAATTAACTTACTCTGAAGTCTAACCTTTTAGTAATAATTCTTTTTATTAAAATCTGAAATAGCTATCACCATAATAAAGGAATGCATACATTCTGTGTTCTTAGCTCTCATACTTAGCCCCAGTTATTTGCTCTGGCTTGCTCGGGTAGGTCTAGACATGCTCACAGGCACATCGTAGCTCACAGCCTATGACCTTTCCTTATTTGACTTTCCTCTTTTCCTTTATTCTCCACTGTCTTTACCCATTTTAGGAAAGTTTTAAGTTATTAGTCAATCAGGTATAGTTTAGACTGTGAGGCACAGCTCCAGCCAATGGAGACAGGTCACAGCAGTAGGGGCCAATTTGTAGATAAATACGCCTGCCTTTCTTTGGTTCATTGTGCTCTCATGGCAAGACTGCTGGAGAGTGTACCCTTTCTGCAGAAAGTAAAATTACCTTGCTGAGAGAGCCTTTCTCTCAGTGCTGATTTTTCTTTGTGGCACTGAGGAGCATCTGTTTCCAACAGGGAAGAAGTCAACGCCTGGCTTCAGAGCTTCAGAGGACACGCTGACTTCCTTGTGAGGGGCTAATGCAGTGGGTGACTTTAAAGTGAAGCCAGTGCCCATTTCCCATTCTGCAAATCCTAGGGCCTTAAGAATGATGCTGAATCCACTCTGCCTGTGCTCTAGACATGGAACAATAAGTCTGAATGACAGCATACCTGTTTACAGCATGGTTTACTGAATGTTTTAAGCCTAATGTTAAGACCTACTGCTCAGAAAAAAAAAAGACTCCTTTCAAAATATTAATGTGAACATTCACCTGGTCGCTCAAGAGTTCTGATAGAGGCCAGGCATGGTTGCTCATGCCTGTAGTCTCAGCACTTTGGGAGGCCCAGGCAGGTGGATCACCTGAGGTCAGGAGTTCAAGAACAGCCTGGCCAATGTGGTGAAACCCCATCTCTACTGAAAATACAAAAATTAGCTGGGTGTGGTGGCACATGCCTGTGATTAACTCTAGCTACTCAAGAGGCTGAGGCACAATAATTGCTTCAACCTGTGAGGCAGAGGTTGCAGTGAGCTGAGATCATGCCACTGTACTCCAGCCTGGGAGCCAGAGTGAAAGCCCATCAAAAAGAAAAAAAAAAAGTTCTGATGCTGATTCTCTGACAGAGATATAAAAGGAGATGAATGTTGTTTTTATGTTTATCAACACAACACCCCTTCTGCAGCCCTGGATCAAGGAGTCATTTCAACTTTCTCCTTATTTAACAAATATATTTTATAATACTACAGCTGCCACAGTTAGATTTCTGTCATTAATCTGGGCAATGTAAATAAGAAACCTTCTGGAATGAACTCGCCATGCTAGATGTCATAAAGAGCATTTGTCATTCATGGAAGGAGGTCAAGATACCAACATTAGCAGTTTGGAAGAAGTTGATTCCAATCCTTTGAGGGATTCCAGACTTCAGTGGAGGAAGCAACTGTAGATGTGGTGGAAAGAGCAGAAGAACTAGTCAGAAGTGGCGTCTGAAGATGTGACTGACTGAATTCCTGCAATCTCATGATAAAATTTGAACAGATGAGGAGCTGCTTCCTATGGATGAGCAAAGAAAATGATTTCTTGAGATGGAGTCGACCCTTGGTGAAGATGCTGTGGACATGGTTGAAATGGCAACAAAGGATTCAGAATATACCATACATTTAGTTGAGAAGGCAGTGGCCGGATTTGAGAGGGTTGTCTCCAAGTTTGAAAGAAGCTCTACTGACGGTCAATGGCTACCACATGCTGCTGGGAAATCCTTTCTGAAACGAAGAGTTGATCGATGCAGCCAACTTATTATTGTCACATTTTAAGAAACTGACACAGCCACTTCACCCGTCAGCAACCACCACCCTGATCTGTCAGCAGCCACCACCATCCGGGCAGGATCCTCCACCAGCAGGAATATTATACTCCCTGAAGCCTCAGATGATCATCAGCATTTTTAGCAATCAAGTATTTTTAAATTAAAGTATGTACATTTTTTCAACATAATGTTATTGCACACTTAGTTGCCTGCAGGATGGTTTAAATATAATGTCTATGTGCACAGAGAAACCAAAAAAAAGTGACTTATTTTATTGCAATTTTAACTTTATCATAGTGGCCTGGAACCAAACCCACAACATGTCCAATCTCTGCCTGTATAAGCTCTGGGTAAAACATCAGAATAACTGTTGGGGGGCACTGAAGAGTGACTAACAGGAAGAATCTGGAGGAGATAAGGGGTTTAATCTGGACAAGTTTTATGTGCATCAGGCTATTCCCCTGAGGGAATCTCCCAACTGCAAAGCCCACGAAGATTTAAGCACAAGAGAGCAATAGTCTCACGCGGCTGGAGAATCAGGAACCCATGTTTAGGACTTTCAGCAGGGCTGGAAATTAAAGGAGAAAATGCTGGATGCAGGAAATTGCATAAGATGATTCCCTGAATCTGTACACACTCCTCAAATTCCTGGCTCACTCTGCCATGCACATGCGCAACTACATACACACGCACACACACATGCATACAAATGCACATACACATACATACACATGTACTTGCACATACAGACACAGGCAAATGCACATGCACATAAACATACACATACAAATGCACATGTACACACTCATGCACACACATGCAAATAGACATGCACACACACATGCTCACACATATACAAATGCACATGCACACATGCTCATGCACACATACATACAAGCAAATGGACACATGTACACACATATACAAATGCACACACACACATGCTCAGGCACACACAAATACAAATGCACATGCTCACACACATACAAATGCACATGCACACACACATACAAATGTACACACACATGCGCATACATACACAGGCAAATGCACATACACATGCACATATACATACAGCCAAATTCACATGCATGCACATATACAGGCACATACACATGCAAATGCACATGCACACACACTCAGGCAAATATGCACACACACATACATGTACAAATGTACATGCACACACACATACACATACACACACATGCAAATGCAAATACACATACACATATACACACATACAAATGCACATAAACATGCACATACATACACATGTAAATGAACAATGCAAATGCACAATGCAAATGCACATACATATACACACATGCAAATGCATACACACATACACAATGCAAATGCACATACACATACAAATATACGAGTACATGCACATGCAAATGCACACACACATACACAAATGCACACACACATACACGTGCACATGCATGCAAATGCACACACACATACACATGCACACACACATACACAGGGCAAATCTCTATGGAGCCTCACCAAAAAAATAACTGGAAGGCTGAAAGACATACTGGATAATTCAGTAGCTGCACAGTGCTGCAGAAACTGTTTAAAGCTCAACTTTCACCATGTTAGAGGGCCTTGATAAACACTGTGGGCACTCTACTGGAACCCCAGAAGAATTCAGGACCCCATGCTAAAACTAGTACCAATGCCCTAAGTCTAAGGGTAAAATTGAATAGATTTTTTCTAACCGCATGTAGGACCGTAGGATCAAGATGATATACCAGTAACTTAATTGCCTTCTGGAACAAAATTTAACACTCTTAGGAGAAGATAACAGAATTTTGAGATTCTACAACTTATCATCCACAATGTTCATTAGAAAAACAAAAATTAATGCTTAGACACGGAATGAGGCAGTAAGCTGTCATCCAAAGTCAAAGGAATAAATGGTTCATAGAAAAAGACCCAGGCATTGTTAGATGTTGGAATTAGATGAAAATGGCTTTAAAATACCCATAACTATGATAAAGCATTTATAGGGTAAAATGTGCATAATGAGTGAAGTGGCGGGACACTTTTGGAGAGCTATGGAAATTCTAAAAGTGAAAGAAAATCCATCAGTAGAAAGCATCATTCAGCTTGAAGGCAGACCATGAGAGTTTGAATAAACTGAAACATGAAGGAAAGAAAAAGACTGAAAATAAGTGAACACAGCCTTATCCACCTGCGCAGAAATATGAAGCAATGTAACATATACACAACAGAAACACAAGAAAGAGAAGACAGAATGGAAGAAAAAGTATTTAAATACATATTAGCTAAAAAATTTCTAAATGTGATTAAAACATCAATCTATTATTTCAGAAAATTCAATAAAATCAAGCAAACTAAATGCAAAGAAAAACACAGCTGGGCACAGCCTAGTCAAGTGGATGGACATCCCAGTTAAAGAGAAAACCCTAAAGGCATTTGGAGGGGTAAAAAGGGGCAGACAGGCAGAAGGTAAAGATGAAAGTAGCAGTTTATGTCTCGTCAGAAACCCTCAGGCCAGAAGGCAATAGAGTGGCATCTTAAATGTGAACCTAGAATTTTATAACCAGTAAAATGCTTTCAAAATTGAGGGTCAGATAAAGATATTTTCATAAAAATGAAAACTGAGAGAATTCATCACCAGGACTTTCACACTGGAACAAATAATTCCCTTCAGTGAAAGGAAAAAAGGGATGGCCCTGGAAATGGTACAGTTGTGGGCAAATAAGATGACTTTTTCCTGAAATTCTGTAAATGTCAGTTGACAAATAATAAGGCAAAAAGTCAACAGAATTAGAATATCACGCCTTGCAATTCTGAATGAATCAGTAGACGTGGGCATTAAAATTCGATGTCTGCTCTCATGACGAAAAAGGGGCACAATTGAAAATGATGTGCCTTCCACTCTCGGACCAGACACCAAACAGCATCCTCACAAAGAGATTAAGCCTGAGCATGACCCAGTCTCTGGCTCCCACTGCCAATTTGCAAAAACATATAAAGGACAGAGGAACATGTTGAGAGTGCTATCAGCAAATTGCAGACTGCAGGAAAGTCCGCGACTCGAGCTATACTTCCCCGCAGATAATGGGGCAGAAAAGAAAAAAAAGTAGAAAGAGAGTTTACGGGATAAAAGAAGCTTAAAAGACATGTCAAATTTTAAAATCGGACAAGACTAATTTGTAATGTCCAGGAATTCACATTTGAATGATAAAACTATTTTGTTTAAAAAGACACTATTACCGTAAAAGTCAGGATTGTGTTTACTGATGGGGTGGGAGCGCGTGGAGGGGCTGACCCAGGCGAGGCTGATGGACATGTTCCCAGGGTGAGCGACAAAATCCTGTTTCTTAAACTGATGGGAGTTATCAGGGTGTTTGCTTAAGAATCATTTGTAAACCACACATTTATTGTGTTTGATTCTCTGTATTTGTTTTATTATTTTACAATGAAAACTTTTTTTCATTTACTTATTTTTTTATTAAATTTGTAAGCTTTCTTTTTTCTTTCAAAGCTAAGCCTTGAAGCAATGAAAACTTTTTTTTTTAAGAAATAGACACTTTAAAGCAAAAACAATAACAATGTTATACGGGGCTCATAATATACATAAAAGCAAAATGATAGTGTATGTGCGTGATGAGGAAGCCACTGAATTGCCAAGGCTGGGGAAAAATTTCTAGGGCTCCTACAGAATAGGAAATATGAGGAATATTTTCTATCCCAACAATCAAACTTCAACACATCACAGTCATGGGGCGCCAGGTATTGAAAAGGTCTTGCCTCCGTAGAAGAGAATAATCATCCTTCCAGTAAATGTGGCTCTCATTCAGTCTAAACTTAAAAGAATAACCGAGAGGATCAGACTACTTCCAGGTAACTTGACTGTCTCCCAGAACAAACCTCAAACTTATTTATAGAAACACAGAAACATCCACCACCCAACGAGGTAAAATTATAACATTTGTTATACAAGCAAAATTTACCAGGTATGCAAAGAAGCGGAAAGTTTGACCCAAGTTGATGACAAAAAGCATTCAAGAGAGGGTGGCACAGATAACAGAAAAAGTCAAGGACATTCAGCTGCTCTGATGACTATATTCTCTATGTTCAGAAAGACCCAGAGAAGACTGGACCTATCACATAATGACACAAAAACAGGAAAAGACCCAAACCGAACTTCTAGAAATGGACATTGCTGTGTCGATTAAACAGGTAAAAAGGACAAATAGAAGAAAATGTCAGAAGGCAGCATGAAACCAGATATTATTATTAATTATTTTAAATTTAAATGGTCTCGATACCCCAATTAGAAGACAGGGATTTTCAGCCGGGCACAGTGGCTCACTCCTGTAATCCCAGCACTTTGGGAGGCTGAGACAGCGAGATCATGAGGTCAGGAGATCGAGACCACCCTGGCTAACACGGTGAAACCCCGTCTCCACTAAAAATACCAAAAAAAAAAGAAAAATAGCCAGGTATGGTGGCGCGTGCCTGTAGTCCCAGGTACTGGAGAGGCTGAGGCAGGAGAATCGCTTCAATCCAAGAAGTGGAGGTCGAGATCATGCCATTGCACCACTCAGCCTGGGCGACAGAGTGAGACTCCGTCTCAAATAATAATAATAATAATAATAAATGAAAGACAGGGATTTTCAAACTGGAGGAAGAAAAAAATAGACCAAACTCTACTCTATGCTACCTGCAAAAAGCCCACTCCCAATATAAAGACTCAAATAAAGGTAAAATGATGGAAAATGGTATATTTTGCTAACACTCATCAAAGGAAACCTGGAGTTGCTACATTAAGCTCAGACAAAATAGATTTCAGAGCAGAGAATGTTACGAGGGATCTTAAGATCATTTCAAAAATGATGAAAGGGTCAACTCATCAAGAGGACATAACAACCCTACATGTTTATGGATTAATAACAGGTTCACAATGCGAGAAGCAAAAACTGATAGAAACAGAAGGAAAATGGACACAACCACAAAAAATAGCGAGATGCAAACATCCATCTTTCACTGATGGACAGATAAGGAGGGCGAGTCAGTGAAGACACAGGCCTTGAACAGCAGCATGAATTCACTTGACCGGATTGACATTTATCATTTACAAAGCACATTACCCTTTTCAAGTACCTGTGAAACATGTACCAAGACAGACCCTATCCCAGGTCATCAAAACAAAATCTCAATACATTTGAAAGGATTCAAGTCATGTGCTATGGTGTGACTGGGTCCCCTCCGAAGTGCAGTTCTCACTGATGTCGCCGATGTGAGGGCACTGACAGGTGATCGGCCGTGTGGCTCCTCCTGTGGCTGGGGGAAGGCTGTTCTGCCCAGGGCTTCCTCCACGTACCCTTCAGCCTTCCTCCTGTGAGGACACCTGTCCTTCCCCTCTGGAGGCTGTAGCCCTCACCCCACGACTGGACTTGCCAGCACCTTGATCTCAGACTTCCCAGCCTCCAGAGCC
Organism: Plecturocebus donacophilus; assembly: GCA_004027715.1. Lineage (NCBI taxonomy): Eukaryota > Metazoa > Chordata > Mammalia > Primates > Pitheciidae > Plecturocebus > Plecturocebus donacophilus. The sequence goes on along the minus strand of PVKP010035684.1, from coordinate 7,310 downwards.
ATGAGAAGATACATTTTTGTTTTTTACGCATTACCTGGTCTGAGGTGTTTTATTGCAACAGCAGGCAGTGGGTAAGGCTCATAGGCAGTGTGCTCTGTCTATAACCACAATGGACTGAAATTAGAAATCAGTGGCACAAAGATTTCTGGAAAGTTCCCAAATGTTTGAAGACTAAATAATATACTTGTAAATAACCCATGCATCAAAGAAAAAAATCCAGAGGGAAATTAGAAAGTGTCTTGTACTGAATGAAAATGAAAACAGAGCATATCAGAACTTCCAACGGCAGAGAGGAGGACATTTAGAGCACGGAAGACCAATAGCAGGTGAAAAGCAGGGTTTCAGATCAAAGCTCTCTCCTTTAACCTTAAAGAGCCAGTAAAAGGAAAGAAAATTAAACTGAAATTAAGCAGACATGAGGAAACAATAAAGATAAGAGAAGAAATCGATGGAGTAGGGAACAGAAAACAAGAAAGAAGATCAATGAAGCAAAAAGCTGATTTTTTTGAGGTCATTAAAATTGGTAAACCTCTAGTCAAAGTGATGGGAGGAAAGAGAGAAGACGTAAATTATAAATATCAGAAGTGAGAATGATGACATCACTAAAATTATATAGATATTAAAAGGATACTGAGGAAATATGAACTGTATTCCCATAAATTCAACCATCTAGATACAATTCACAAATCAGTTAAATGTACAAATAACCAAAGTTCTCTTAAAAGGAAATAGCTATCTAAGGTACCCCTTTATTTATATGAAGAAACTGAGTTTGTAGTTTAAAAATGCCAGATACAGGTGAAGGGGAGGAAGGCAACAAATCACACTGCCCTGTGTGTACCTATGCAGCAATATTGCATATTCTTCACATGTGCCCCAAAACCTAAAATGCAATTAAAAAAAAAGAAAGAAAGAAAACCCTCAGAGCATTGGATGAGTGCCTCTCCAGTATGATGGGGCGGGAGAATCTCTCCAACAAGTCATGTCAACTTAATCCAATACCTAGATGGAAAAAATGAACTCACCGTCGTTTCACATTGTTTAAAACTAGTTTAAAAACCACATCGAAACACCAGGCCAGATAGATTTTAGACCTGAAGTGAAAAGTAGAACAATAAAGCCTCCAGGAGATAATACAGCGCATGACCTGGAGGTGGCCGCTCACCGTGAAGGAAAGATTAAAACATGGGATTTTATCAGAATTCATAATTTATGTCCATCAAAAGACTCATCTCCAGAATACGTGTTTTAAAGGAAAACTCTGTAAATCAACAGAAAGAAGCACAAATAATTCTTTTTTTCTTTTGTTTTGAGATGGAGTCTCCCTCTGTCACCCAGGCTGGAGTGCAATGGCACAATCTCAGCTCACTGTAACCTCCGCCTCCCAGGATCAAGCCATTCTTCTGCCTCAGCCTCCAGAGTAGCTGGGATTACAGGCACCCGCCTCCACACTCGGTAGAGATGGGGTTTTACCATGTTGGCCAGGCTGGTCTTGAACTCCTGACCTCAAGTGATCAGCCTGCTTCAGCCTCCCAAAGTGCTGGGATTACGTGTGAGCCATCGCGCCCGGCCCAATTATTTTTGTTAAAAAAGTTGGCAAACAAACAGCTCATACAGGCACTCCACAAGAATATTGAATTGGTTAATGTACAAGTGTGCTAATCCTCATCAGTCATCCAGAAAATGCATATTAAAATTGCAAAACAGTATCACTACACAGAAAGGCTAAAATTTTAAATTGACGGTACAAAATGTCAGCAAAGTTGTGAAGTAACTGGCAATGCACGGTCAGTAAGAGTAAACTGATGCAGCCATGCTGAAGATCCAGCGCCAGTGTTTCCCTGCAGCATTGACGACCTGTTAATTCAGTTCATTGATATATACCCAACATAAACGTATTTATTTACCAAAAGGTGTGTACGAAGGTTTATAGCAGTTCTACTCATAATAGGCAAAAATTAGAACTGATTACATTGCCCATCAACACAGAATGGAGAGAGAAGTCTCCGTGGCGTCATACGGGGCTGGGCGGGGGTAATAGAGAAATGAAAGTAACAGGGTGCTGTTCCTGGCAACCCTGGGGCTGATCCACGCACACAGTGCAGAGAGAAGGGAGCCAGACGCACAGGAGTACATTGTACCCAACTCCAATCAGGCAGAACTCACCTCCGAGTCAGGGTGAGGATAGCGGTGACCTTGCAGGGTGGTCACAGGCAGGGGAGGGAGTCTTCTGGGGTGCCAGTGATGTTACGTTTCCTGACCCAACTGATGATTAGCTGGGGGACTTTACTCAGTAAAATCTCTGTAGAATCTCATCCAGTCTGCTTCCTTACGGTTCATGCATTTCTCTGAATGTGTATTCTACTAAAAGTGCTAAATAGTTCTGTGAAATGATTAGCAGTGGAATTCGAACTGTGTGCTGTCGATGCCACGTGAGGCAGCCCCCAGGAGGGTTCTGAGTTCAGATCTCAGCTCAGCAATTTCCTAGCCCAAACCAGCAGGGAGGACATCTAAGCTTCCTCCACTTCAATGGCTGCGTCACTGAGCCCCATTCCAAGAATGTCGAGGTTTAATAGACGACCCAATTACTGCACCTAATTCAACACCTGGTATATGGTAAACATGCTAAAAAACAAAACTGTGGTGTTAGGGGTCAGTTAAGAGAGTGTGCCCTGGGGTCAGCCTTGGGTTTGAGTTCAAGGTCTGCCATGAGACGCGGCTTCACGTCTATTTCTCTGTTTCTCCGTCTATAAAATGAGTCTAATGACATGAGAAATAGGTGAGCTGTGGCTTAGAAGGCACAAAGAACATATCTTCTTCGTGTTTCCAATTCTTATAATTACTTCTGAGATGTAATGGAGCTTAAGGAAGGGAAATCCTGCAGGCGGGAGGCTTTGGAAAGATTCTGGGAGAAGGTGGGACTTCAGGTGATCTTTCAAGGACAAATGAGATTTGAGGCCTCTCAGTTCAGGGGAACTGAGATTTTGGGGGTCCCCTTTCTTTTCCCCCTCCCCATTACCTAAATAGGATTCCTTATCAGGAAATTCAAAGACTCACGGAGTCCAGCCCTACGTGAGCTCTTCCCACTTTCCAAGGAGGAAACTTGCCCAAAGGGGTCAGGGGGCCCTTTGAGCTTCCACGCCGGCCTGAGACGAACCCGGCTCAGTCCACTCCTTGGCTCCCCAAGTACCCAGGCATGCCCTGAACTCTTACTCCCAGACTGTCCAGAAGCTGTGGCGTGAGGGTCCTGGTTCCTTCACCAGATGTAAACATCCCGAAGATGGACACTGTCTCCTCACCCCTAACTGCAGCACCAACCACGAGGCGGCTCTGGGCTGTGCGGCGTGGGCACACACACAACAGGACAATCCCAGCGTGTTTAAGGCCGAGAGAGCGCGCCTCCTTCAACTGAAAGTGTAGGTCCTCAGCAGCCTTCCCACACTCCTCCTTTTCATCTAACTTCTCAGTAACCATTAGAGGAGCTAATGGGCTTTTACCGCTTTTAAACCCAACATACTAATCATAGTTCAAAGAACCACGTGCAGATTCAAACATTTTTCTCTTACCACGTTTCCTGATCTTTACGAAGAACTAATTAAAAACTTTTTTTTCTATTGTTGCTTGTCTGACAGTTTTGCCCATTTGCAGGCTGACCTGTGGAGCTAATTAGAAGAGAAGGCCATCGGCAGCTCCCCGCCGTCGGGGGCTGGGGCCCAGGAACACGGGGAGGCGTGCCTCTGAGCAACGTGCCTCTGAGAAACGCGACGGAGCGAAGATAAAGCAGCCCTTCCGGGAAGACTCAGTCCCTGCTCTCTGGGTGGCAAGGTGAAAGGCTTCATTCAGAGACCTAGACTGATGTGGACCCTTCCCTAACAAAGCTTGGGTTCCAGTCTGCCCCAGCCTAGCTGAGCCCCAAGGGCACCCTCAGGCATGCAGTTTTACTACGGGCAAACGGGGCCCTTTGAGGCTAGGGAACACTCACCCCTGCTTCACTAACTCCTCCCTGCAGCCTCGAACCTGGTTCCCACTCCCTCACTCCACACATGAAGGGCTGAGGCACAGAGAGCTCACGTGATGGGCGAAGGTTTCATGGCCACCAAGAGCAGACATAGGAATTGAGTCTATGCCCAAAGGCAGGCCAAACTTTCTAGAATGCAGTGCTGATTAAAGTCACAGGGCCAGGAATTGGGGTGGGGCCTTCATCACAGGAGCCCAGCTGTGGCTCCTTCTACTCCAAGACTGTCCTCTCTCTCTACTTAGGTGAGATGATAGATGTACTTACTGATAGAAATAGATACATACAGTGATACATGCAGATAGATACATACAAAGGATACATGCAGAGAGCCACATGCAGATAGACACATACAGAGAGGTTCATGCAGAGACATACACACAGAGAGATACAAGCAGATAGATACATGCAGGTAGATGCATACAGAGAGATACAAGCAGATAGATACATGCAGGTAGATACATACAGGTAGATGCATACAGAGAGATACATGCAGAGAGATACATGCAGATAGATGCATACAGAGAGATACATGCAGAGAGATAGATACATGCAGATGGATGCATACAGATGGATACATGCAGATAGTCGGATAGGTAGATGGATACAGACAGATAATATAAATAGATGACAGAAGTATAAACAGACAGACGGATATAGATATATCCTATCACTGTATTAAGAGATTGATTCCAATTACAATACAAGAATAGAAGACTGAAGAATGTAATCCAGCCCCGTAGTGAGCATTTCTGCCCACATAGTTGGCTCAGCCTCACGCTCAGGAGCTGGACTTCAGGGCTGCTGGTGAGAATTCACAGCCCCTAAACATCTTGCCTGCCTCTGAGCCTGAAGCCTGACATTCTGGCTTTCCTCTCCTCCTCTCCTGTCCCTTTTCCCTGGGAAGTGCAACCTCCCGTTTTCACTCACCCACCTCCATGGATTCCCTCTGGCTCTGCATCCTGGGACCCACCGTCAGGGAAAAAGGTCTTAGAGCCCCCAGGGGGCTGTGGCGACCACAGCACCTTGGTTTCCATGAGCCCAGCTGTGCCCGGCCCCGGGGGAGAGCTCCTGGAAAGGCAATGGCAGGTCCAGCGCAGCCCTGGCCTCTGAGCGCCTTCAAGGAGGAAGCGCGTTCCCAAGGACACCATGATCCTGAATCCTGTTGAGTCTGACTCCTGGCAGAGCGGAACCCGACATGACTCATGGGGGCCTCGGGGATGTGAGAGCGGCAACCCAGAGTAAGTGAGGGGAGTGGAGGCTTAGGAAGAGAGGAGCAGAGGAGCCAAAAGAGGGACCAGGCCAGCAGGCAGCAGAGAGCAGAGGGTGCCCGGGAGCGAGGCTTCCCAGGCGCAGTGCAGCTGGGGGAGATGAGGCTGGGTAGGGAAGGGCCTTGGATCAAGGTCTGCGAGGGGAATTGTCCTGGAAGTGGTGGCAAGCATTGGCAGTATTGAAACGAGGCTAGAGCAGAAGCTGATTTGTGGCTCCGAGACGGTTCTGGCTCCGGTGTGGGGTGCCGAGGCTGGAGAGGCACTGTGGCTGTCACTGTTACCTAGGCAGGGCTCTGGGGTGGTCACCCCATGCTGGAAGCAGAAGCTGGAGCCCAAGCAGTGAATTCCGTGAGTGTTCAGGCGCAGGTGGAACAGTGTTTAGTGAGGTGTCGGCTTGGGGAAGACGGAGGAGAAAGAGCCTCGGGTTTCAGGTTTGGGTAGCTGTGTGGCAGGAGGGGCGAGACTGGGAATTCAAGATAGAGTGGGGATCATTAGTGCTGGGACGAAGAGAGAATGGCCTGGAGTCGGGTGTGCAGTGCTGGCACCCAGTGAGGGGCGCACGGATGCTTTCGGTCCACGCCACTTGGCCTCCCACCTCCCTTCCGATCCTCCAGACTGAGGCTCACGTTGTCGCTTTGGACACTGCCTTCTGGTGCAGGGAAGAGGGTTCTCAGCAGACCCATCCGTGCCCTTCTGTTTGGGAAAACACCTGGGCTTTCTGTGATTGGAGTTGGAGGCCATGCTGAGTCCCCATCTTGGTTGCAACTCCCTGGTGGGATCTGTGCCGGCCCGCCTGGGAAGAGATTGGCTTGAATGATATTGCCTGCTGTTCGGACCAGGGACCCAAGAATGCCTGAATGCTGCCATGCTGTCTCCTCAACTCATGGTCCCAGCAAGATTCTGAAGGAAGACATCACCATGAAACAGGAAATCACTGACAGTCAGCTGTTCTTGAGCCACACAAACGGCAACTTCAGAGAGCTCAATCAGTGCAAGGAATCAAAATACCACTTTAAAATTGTCTGAGGCCATCGCAATTCCGTCTGCCACAGGCAGGTAGAGAGCCTCACGAAGGCCCGTTGTGAAGCAGGACAGCTCCTCCCCAGGCCTCTGGGCCTCGCTTCTCTGTGTCCAGCCGAACGGCACCACCAGCCTAAAAAGAGCTGGTCAGGCGAGGGCCCAGGTAACACAGGTCTGACCCAGCTCTAAGAAGGAGGCCTTGAGCAGTATTTCTGTGGGAAGGAGAAAGAGGAAGCTGTTAGATGATGGCGGAGGTGGAGAGACCTTTCCCCCCTAGGGTCACTCTGTTGCTGATGTCAAGATGCTGAAGAGGCCGGGGGCAGAGGCTCACGCCTGTAATTCCGGAACTTTGAGAGGCCAAGGTGGGAGAACTGCCTGAGGCCAGGAATTTGAGACCAGCCTGGACGACATTGGAAGACACTGTCTCTATTAAAAAAAAACAATTAGCTGAACATGGTGGTTCATATCTGTGGTCCCAACTACTCCAGATGCTGAGGTGGGAGGATCACTTGGGCCTGGCAGGTGGAGGATGCCATGAGCTGTGATTGGGCCACTGCACTCCAGCCTGGGCGACAGAGCGAAACCCTCTGTGTCACTCTCACCTAACAAATAGATGCTGAACAAATTCTCATCTGGAAGGGCTTCCCCGGGGCTGATGACTGGAACTGAGCATCAGAGCACACACACACACACGCACGCATGCACGCACGCACATGCACAGAGGAGGCCACTGGGGGAGACCTTGGGGGCAGCCACTTCTGGTGCGGGACCCCGTGGTAGGCTAGCTCCTCCTGTCTGACTTTGGGTCCATCAAGAACAGTGCAAGGTGGGGCTGGATGTGTAGGGCGTGTGTGGGGGGCACACCACAGGTGGGCGTGGATGTGTAGGGTGTGTGTGTGGGGCACACCATGGGTGGGGCTGGATGTGTACGGCATGTGTGTGTGAGGCACACCATGGGTGGGGCTGGATGTGTAGGGCATGTGTGTGGGGCTGGATGTGTAGGG
>PVKP010035683.1:0-23071 GCA_004027715.1 Plecturocebus donacophilus | reverse complement strand
ATACCAGCAAATACCCTATTTCCAAATAAGGTTCCATTCTGATGTTCCAGGTAGATAGGAATTTTGAGTGGACACTAATCAACCCAGCACACCAACCAAATATGCAAGAAACAACGTCAACAGCACTTCCTAAAATACAGCCTAGGGGCCAGTGATAGTTCATAAAAATATTCTATGCATTTTCCTGCAGCTGTTGTGTGAGATGCTTGTGCTCATGGGAAGAACACATAATGATACCACCTCTGTCATCTGTACCAATGCCAAGCTCAAGCCCAGGGGAGCTGATAAGTAGACTGGATCATCCATATACTTAATGAGAGCATCAGGTCTAATTACGATGCATTACAAGCCACCAGAGACCCAAGTGTCCCAGGACACTGATTCCCATATATCTCCAAACCTAATGAATCACACAGTTCTCTGAATCTGCAACCCATTGATAGTAATGATCAGACATTAGCAATATCCCATATCCTCAACCTTTTCTCTGTATGACCCTTCACCTTCTTGATCCAACTGAAACTCATTCCCTAAGGATTCTTCTTTCCCTATAAACTACTCAGGTGGTGCTTTTGTTTTACTTGTACACACCATGTGCCATGTGGCCTGGGGGTGGGGTATATTGCTGCCTGAACACAATGTGTCCTCTCTTCTTCAAAATCCCTAAACCCCTCATCAGAATTCATCACCTGCTACCTTTCCTTGTGGTCATCCACCAGGATGTACACATTCACATCCTTATTGAGGTTTTTATTCTCTGGTTCATAGACTTTTTTTTCCAACACTGTTCCTGGTGATCTCAACATTCGTGTACATGATCCATCTAACATCCCAGTATCTCACCACCTTCGCCGTATTTCCAGAGATTTTTTTCCCCAACTCTTCTGAGTGCAGTACAGGGGAAATGAAATGTGAGCCACAAATACAAGCCATAAGTGTAAATTTTAATATTAGAGTAGCTGCATGTAAAGAGTACAGAGAAACAGGTAAGACCTACTGTTAGTGGAATATTTTATTTGACTCAATATATCCAAAATATTATTTAAACATGTAATAAATATAAGCATTAATGATACATTTAAAATTTCTGTAGCAAGTCTTTGAAACTTAATGTGTATCTTACATTTGCAGCATATCCCAATTTAAACTGGCCATGTTTTAGTTTTCAATAGCCACATGAAGTTAGTAGTCGCAATATTATGTAGCTCAGCTCTAGACAATGGTCATACACTAGGTCTTGTTATAACTGTTAAGTGAATACCATCATCATCCTGACTTCAAGGGGCCTGAATCTGCACTCACCTCGTAACTTCCTCATTTGTTAACCCTAGAACTCCCAGCCCAAGAATTTTTATGCTCAACGAAGACCTCCCTTATCTTTCTAATGTCCATACTTTTTCTGTTCTTTCCACTCCATCCACTCAATCTATAGAGCATTCTATAGATATGTACAGTTATATATACACCATTCTAGCTATTCCTTTTTTAATCTATATTCTGTCTATTCTAATAATTTTACAAATAGCTTGTCCCTTGCCTCTCTCTTTTGTACTTGACCAGTAAAACTGTATCTCTAGTTAGACTCAACTCTTGACCTATTTGTTGTATGCCTGCACCAGAACAGCTGACCGTGGCTAGAGAAAACATGACCACGAGAATCTCAAGTGGGGACTCAGAATTGCCTTGAAATATACTGCATTTAGCCATTCAATGACTTCTCCCATTCTTGCAGACAGCTGTTGACATTTTTTCCTCTCTTCTCAAACTGATTAACTCCTCATTTTAGTTAGAAAATAGAAGCAATTAGAGAACAGCCTCATTTTGCTACAGCAAATCTACCAGTCTAACAACATCCGAATCCTGCTCCTCCGCTGGTTCTCCTGTTGACAGGATGGTGACCACCTGCTCCTATCTCAGGCCAACCTCTCTTCATGGATCCATTATTTATTTTTTTCCTCTTAATGCTGAAGTGCCCAGTGGCTTAGGTCTCAAAACCCTTCTCTCTAACTGACCCCATTCAATCTCTTGAATACCCCTATGTGGTGATGTTCCTAATATTTTTTCCTCTCTGAGCTCTCTCCTGAGCTCCAGACTCTTAAGTCCAACACCCTCCGCCACCCCCACCCCATCAACATCTTCTCCTTGAGGTCTGAAATGTATCTCAAATGTAACCTTTCCAGCTCAAACTTTTGATTCCACCTTCCCCAAACCACTCTTCCTCCAATGATTCATGTAAAAAGAGAGAACCCCCTACAATTTGACTCCTGATTCCTTATTTTTCCTCAGATGTCATTTCTAATCCTTCAGCAGAGCTTGTTGTGTCTACTACTAAAATATATACGAATCCAGCCCCAATTCCTATCATTTCCCCCTTTAGCTCTCTGGCCCAAGTCACCAGGGTCTTCCTGCTCTATTGCCAGAACTCCCACAGGGTGAACCTTTGAAATGTAAGTCAGATTTCTTCCAACCCAATCCATATCTTTCTGTCACACATAAAACCAAATCCTAACACTATAATATGGCCTGTAAGCCCCATCCATGTCACTGACCTTATCACTTACTATTTTTCTCCTTTGCTTATTCCAGACCACCCACACTGATTTGCTTGCTGATATTTACATGTACCAAGGTTACTTCCAGATCAGGGATTTATACTTTCTAGTCCCTCTCACTTGTCCTCAAAGATTTTCAGGTCTCTTCTCTTCTCCAGTGTTACCTTCCTGACCACCGTAGCTAACATGTAAACAAATGGCTACCCTCACATTGATCTTTTTATTTTAGTCTTGATTTATTTTGACTTGTAGCACGTATTGGCACCCGAGATTACATTCTATATTTATTTGTTTACTTGTTTATGTTCACTATCCTCTTCTAAAATTTTAGTTACATACATGTATGGACTTAATCTATTTTGTTTACTGATATACCCTTAGGACCTAGAATGAGACCTCAATGCTTGGAACATAATAGATGCTCAATAAGTAATTGCAGAGTAAATGAATGACTCTAAGGCATATTTTTCTCATAAGGGTCCTTTATACCATAAATTGTCACTATAACATTTCACATAATCTATATGTCACATCATGTTTGACAAAATTGCAATTCTATAAGGGACAAGCTTGCTATCATAAAGTTAGCAAGTAAGATAGGCATCACTCTGCTTCAGTCCAATCTAAAATTCTGTATTCTACTCAATGCTTTTAATGTGACATTTCTCATGTTTTAGTTTCTGACCTGAAAGAACAATGGACCAGCGATATTCCTTATTTTTTAGAAAATAAAGTTAAATTTTTGGTTGTGTTATTTTACCTCCTCTAAAAGGAAAAATTACACTGACTGAGGAAAATTGAGTCACAGGAAAAATTATTCAATGGCAAAGGAAAAGCAAACTGTGTAGCTATTTCTTTTTTTTTTTTTTGAGATGGAGTTTCACTCTTGTTGCCCAGGCTGGAGTGCAATGGTGTGATCTTGGCTCACCACAACCTCCACCTCCCGGGTTCAAGTGATTCTCCTACCTCAGCCTCCCAAGTAGCTGGGATTACAGGTACGTGCCACCACACCTGGCTAATTTTTTTTTTTTTTTTGTATTTTCAGTAGAGACGAAGTTTCTCCATGTTGATCACTGTATAGTTTTTATTTGAGACAGATACATGGAAATATTTCAATGTGAAATTACATAATTGCTTAAGATTTGCTTTAAAATAATCTTGAGCTCTGGAGTGATGTAGTGGTTATGGATGAAACAAAATTGCTGAAACAAAACATTTGTCAAATTACTTTCCCTACTTTTGTGTGTGTTTGAAAATTTCCATCCAAAAAAGTGTAAATAGCAACAACAAAAATATCTAGGAGTTAAACCAAGTTTTCATGATACCCACAAATAAATAATTAACAAAAACCTCCAAAATTACAAAAAACAAACAAGCTCCTCTTACTTTGTATGCACTGTTTTCCTGAGAGGGCCTCAGATCCTGTTTGAGGTCTAACTGTCCCTCCTGCTTGGACATACTTTTGGCACCATCATTGTGTGGCCTCAGAAATGATCCCCACTGGATCCTGAAAAGTCTGACCTGGAGGTATTTGCAGCCAACTTTATAAGTCTGTCTCTGTGTTTGTTGTTGTTAGTGATGATTTGTTTGTTCATTTTTTTTTTTTTTTTTTGACAGAGTCTTGCTCTGTCGCCCAGCCTGGAGTGCAGTGGTGCAATTGCGGCTCACTGCAATCTCCACCTCCCGGGTTCAAGTGATTCTACGGTCTCAGCCTCCTGAGCAGCTGGGACTAGAGGCACGCACCACTATGCCCAGCTAATTTTTGTATTTTTAGTAGAGACGGGGTTTCACCACATTGACCAGGCTGGTCTTAAACTCCTGACCTAGTGATCCTCCTGCCTTAGCCTCCCAAAGTGCTGGGATTACAGGCCTGAGCCACCACACCCAACCTGTTTGTTCATTTTTTGAGACAGAGTCTTGCTCTATTGCCCAGGCTGGAGAGCAGTGGTGCCATCATAGCTCACTGCAGCCTTCAACTCCTGGGCTCACGCCATCTTCCCACTTCAGCCTCCTGAGTAGCCGGATTACATGTGCAAGTCACTGCTCTTGCATCTCTGCGTTCTTGCTTCTGATCAGCCGTTTCTCTTCCTCTCCAAGTGTTCTCCCTAGTGCAAACTTTTACCTTTCCCTCTAAGGTTATTTATTCCGCAGAAAGGCCACTTCCTTTCAACTGTGGCCCTGATAAACTCCTGGTTTGATAGATTATTTGGTACGGTTTGGCTGTGTCCTCACCTAAATCTCAACTTGAATTGTATCTCCCACGATTCCCATGTGTTGTGGGAGGGAACCTGTAGGGAGGTAATTGAATCACAGGGGCTGGTCTTTCCCATGTTATTTTTGTGATAGTGAATAAGTCTCAGGAGATCTGATGGGTTTATCAGTGGTCTCCACTTTTGCTTCTTCCTCACTTTTCTCTTGCCGCTGCCACTTAACAAGTGCCTTTTGCCTCCTGCCATGATTCTGAGGCCTCCCAAGCCACTTGGAACTGTAAGTCCAATGAAACCTTTTTTTGTTCCCAGTTTCAGGTATGTCTTTATCAGCAGTGTTAAAATGGACGAATACACTATTTCTTCATGGACTTTGCCTGATGTCATCTTAGGCAGCCGACTTCTCACCTCCCTCTGTTGCCTGGGTGGGAGAGGAGTGCACATTTGCAGGTTTGTTATGATTCCCTCCATATTTCCAGCAGCTAGGACAGGAATAAAGCCTTATGGACAACTGTACATAAAAGAGGTTTCCCAAAATAACTAGAAACCGGTGCCAGAGGACACCTATCACTACTTACCACTGGAACAGATGCCCACTGTCAACACCTGACCAAGGCCTAGCCACTGTGGGCCCCATATCAGCCCCGCTACTGGCATGGCCTAGATTTTCAAATGTAAACCCCTGCTAGAAACTAAACTTCCCCTTTCAATTCATTCAACAGAGGACCTGAGGATATAAACAATCATAATCATATACGGGAAGGTAGCGATTTACCTTTAAGTAGGTTTAGCAGTGCTCAGGGGCTTGATATATTCTAAATGGAACTTTCAACAGATTTTTTGTGATTATGAAGAAAGTTCTGACATTTATGGGCCTCCATCTCCTTACCGATTAGTGGAGGTGACCTGAATTCCTACCTACCTCACCTGTTCATAACAGGCATTCTTATACAGGTGTGATCAGATGTGCAATACACTGTTGGTCTACACTGGCTGAGAGGTGTCACTATATAGATAAAAAGGAATGCAACGGATTCTTTTCAAACAAGTGCTGACATGCACATTTCCACATAACTACTGTTCTTTTCTCGTGGGTGACATGCAACACAATGCAAGAGCTCAGGACATTTACTGTAGCTGTTCTTTGGCAATGGTTTCCTATATTTTCTTTGGAATATTTGTGATCATTGTGTCAGGCTGATTTACCATGAGAACAGATTCGATTATTTTAAACAACTCTACTAGGGTTTTGGTTTGACCTTAACTGAATCTGGTCATACAACCTGATATGGTTTGGCTCTTTATCTTCACCGAAATCTCATCTTGAATTCTAATCCTCACACGTTGAAGGAGGAACCTGGTGGGAGGTGATTGGATCATGGGGGCTCTGTCCCCCATGCTGTTCTCATGATAGTAAGCTCTCACTAGATCTGATGGTTTAAAAGTGAGGCACTTCCGCTTTGTGCCCTCTCTCTCCTGCCACCTTGTGTAGAAGGTGCTTGCTTCTTCTCTGCCTTCCACCATGACTATAAGTTTCCTGAGGCCTCCCCAGTCATGTGGGACCATGAGTCAATTAAACCTCTTTTGCTTATAAATTACCCAGTCTCTGGTAGTATCTTTATAGTGGGTGGAAACAGACGAATACAGGCAAGTCCTAGCTAGTTCTGTGGAAGGCAAAGAAATATATTCTTATTGTTTGTGGTCATGTACCATATACCAGCTAAATATCAGGAGGTTTATTATCACAGAAAAAAGGGTGAACTACTATTGGATGATGACAATGGGCTTGCATCATCCTGTTGTATATTATAAATTTGGATAATACACATTTGGTTAAAAATAATTATACAAAAATATCTAGAATCATCGTATCATAATCAACTGGCTCTCATATACAGGTAGAGGTCTGTGTGTGTGTGTGTGAGAGAGAGAGAGAGAGAAGGAGAGACACAGAAAGAGAGACTCTTGAATGACTGATAAACTCCCCCAAAGATAGGTTCAAAAAGGTTTGAAGAGCATCACTGAGGTAAGTCCATATCCTTTTAGAAGAATGCCTTTAGGAGGATATCAGCAATCTGAGTTCTTAACACCTGCTATGTTGCGCTTAAAACAAATACATGGTGATGAACATCACACTTTGTGTACTGGGAACGTAACATGATTTTCTTCTACCTGCATAATCAGATATGTGGCATAACAAATACCTTTTTAATTTCCTCATTGAAATAAATATGTGATCATGACTGTAAACAGATACTGGTATGATTGCAGGTAATACCTATGGACGATGCTGGGATGATTTGGGGTGTAATGATTTCTCCCTCCTTCTCCCCCCATTAGCTTTTGCCTCTGCTGCTGTTAAATGCTATCCTTTTAATCAGTCTTAATTGCTTTGCCTTGCACTGAGATTTGCTTAGGGACTCCTCAGAGGCACATTGTTTTGTGGGAGACAGCTGTTTTTACTAGCTCAGACTGGAGTTATATATAGTGATGATGATAATAATAAATTTTCTACACGTATACACACACCACATGGGGACCCACTGATGAAAATTAGTGTTTTATGTGTATGTGATGCTTCCTTTGCATTTACAAACATTCAGTTTATCTCTCCCCCTCCAGCTGCTGCAATGAACCTGGTAAGCTCACAGAGGGGTCAAAAGTTGCACCCTCAACTTCCCAGATTCCCTTGCAATTTCCTAATGAACATATTTACTGTTTAAGTTCCCCCTTCCAGTTCTATTTAATAGGAAACCACACAGATCTCTAGGCTTTTAGTTCTGCTTTTATTCTGTGAATATAAAGCAATCCCCACTTCCAAAAATGCATTATGTGTAAAATTGATATGTTTGTTAAGTTCAGCTACATTTTCTCTTCCTATAAGGCAATAGTGACTGTAAAAAATGAAGGAGCCCTTAGTTTAAAAATAGTTGATTTCCATTGGAAAGAAAAGTGGAATCAGATCCTTACTAATGTGTTTGATAATAGTTCCTCTTTGTTTAAAATTATCAAAGTTTATTGATGGATTATATAGTATTTGAAATGAATATATACTGGAAACTGATCACTTATTTGAAATAACATATAATAGAGTCTTATTATAATAGAGTCTCATTTTAAAGCTGCCTCTCATGAGCCATGTATGCCAATCTAATCAGATCTCTTAGTTACAGTGACAAATATCCCCTCTCACTGCTGTAGGAAGCATGTAAAGCAGAAAATACAATTGTTCACACACTGGCATTTCAATGGCAATCTGTATTGACCTTCAAAGTGGTATTAAAGGGCATTGTATTTACATGACATAAAGTATTCTTCAGAGCCTCTGGCTTTTATTTGTCTTTAGGTCTTTATATAAATATTATGTTTTTCCCTAGTTTTGCATATCCTTATGCTAACTTTTCATTGGCATTGAAAATACCATTGTTTTTCCTTTTTTTTTCATTTTGGACATTAGCATATTATGTCACAGTTTCACTGCTACCATAATTTACCCTACAGGTTACCAGAGTAGTATAAATTGCAGCTATAATTTCTCTTTCTCCTGTTTGATTTCCATTGGGACCATTACAGCAGAGTAAACTGGATGGCCTTCCCCAAAAGACAGAGCAATTGGTGTCTCAGGTCAGAGGTGATCACACTGGCCCCATTACATATGGTGCCCAAGGATGATGTGGCCAGTAATGAAGGGGTAAGTTGTTTCTCCTACTGAGAGCCTTCTCACTATTCTTCCAGGCTGGCCTTCCTCTTCCTGTATCTCTAGCATGTACCTGTACCCCTGGCAGTTTTCTACAGATGTGGTGTAGTAGAGACTGCATTGGTGAAGTCTTCTGCTCTGGACTCTGTCTCTTCTTAGGCCAGTTTTGATGGATGGCATCTTTGAGCCTATTTACTCATCTTTAAAATGGGTGTAGTGTAATGGAAAGAATCTTGGGATCAGGCAGACGTAGGCTCCAATTTCGGTTTTTCCTGTGGCTAGCTGTGTGACCTGGAGTAGTTTCCGTCCTCTCAGGGATGTGGACACAATGTAGGAAGTGGGGCCTTTGAAGGGGCGGCCTCCTTTCAGAGGTTTACATTTCTCTTCTTCTTTCTTGCCCTACTGACCTCCCACTGCTTTCGTGAGTTTAGTGAAAAAACATGAGAGAACGCACTTTGAAAACTGCCTGGCAGTGTCCGATGGCTTTAAATGGTGGAACACATAATCAGAAGCATATTTTGATCAGATAATGATAACTGATGACAATGGTGACATCAAAAGGTCACTCACCCCTGGCCTGTTACAGTGACTTTTAGAAGATTCAATGTGGGTCAAGTTCTTATGTGTATTTTATTCACTTCTATTTTCATTTTTTAATAATCCCAAATAATCTGTGGCTTTAATGGTGTGAAATTAAACCCAAATAACTCAAAGTTATAGCATTTTAGAACTAAGGGATCTGAGTTTGTCAAATGATGCCTGCACATGGCCAGTGATCCAATGGAAGCTACTTACTTCCAGCTGCTTGCCCACCAGCTGCTGCCGGGTGCTGCTGTGCTGGTGAGACTCTACGTGTCTCCCCAGTTCTTCTCTAGCCTTCTCTGCTCCGCTCAGTCTTTGTCCTTGTCTGTCTCTGTGCTGGAAGGCAGGTCCCTGTGGACCACAACCAAGAACGCTCCTTTGCCTTTCCAGTTGGGTTTGGCCAAAGAGAGGCACTGGGAGGGACGTTAAGAGTGGGAAGATGGGGAGACCAGAGTGTCTCTTCTTTGCTTCCTCGAGTGGCCTGTCTCTCTTAGTAACTTGGTGACTTCAGCCATGGTCCCTCACTCAAGGCTGCAGGTGGGCTCCTTTGACACCAATTCCCGTCCTTACCCCTCCAGCCCGAGGATTGGTCTCTGCCGTTGCTGTCCTCTTGGTGCCTCAGTGTCCCTTGTGTGTTCTCTTAGCTCTTCCCATATCTCTGTGAGTGGTTCTTTTCTTCGAGCCACTGTGTTTGGCGATCCAGGGAGAATTCTGTTCCCTGCTGGGACTCTGATCTTCATTGTCAGAGTCCTCAATTCATCAGAAGTCCACATAGTGACTACCTAGTGCCTTGACTTCCTAGTCTTAGCCCCCAAACCATGTGAGATCATGAGAAAGCCTCAGCCCCAAGCTGTATCTGATTGTTCCTGCTAGAAATGCCCCAATTAATTATAGTTTTATATTTTCACTCCAATTTGTGGGTAGTTAGGGGGAGGGTTGAAGCAAAACTACAAACATGAAAAACATTTCATCTTCTTTAAAATTGTTATTTAAGCAAATGTCCAAAGTAATTTAGATAAGAATCTACGTAGTAGATATACATATAAACTTAATAAACTTCCACACCATGAAAAACTTTTTTTGTTGTTTCAATAAAATGTGATAGTTGAATATATAATACCTCTAAAAACTCCCTAATGCATTTTAGACAGTAGTGAGGGCATAAACTATACATACATAAAATGAGATAATTTTTATTATGTGATAAAGTCAGGGGTCATAACAGCCATCCTAGGAGGGTGTGACCTCCTCTCTGGCCAGGAGACTCTCCAGTTCTTAATGTTAAGAAAATAAGAACTAAAATGGAAAAATCATTTTAAAAAATTGAGGGAAATAAATGTCAATATAATACTAAACTCATCACGGTATGAAAAAGGTTTTTATATTTAAAAACATAGGAGAAGGAAAGAAAAGGGTAATAGGGATGCTCAGAGTTTTTAAGAAAATGTAAAGCAAGACGTAAAAAGATAAAACATTTCATAGATAGTGGAAGCTGAGAGTTTTACAAGATCTCATAATTTATGCTAAGTGGCCTCCAACCTTTTGAAAAACTGAATAAGAAAAAAATTAAAAATTACCCAAGGTTTCAAGGAGAAGTTAAACGAGTTAAATAAAAAAGACAAGTAAAAAAAAAAAAAGAAGAAGAAGAAAAAGAAGTTAAATAAGTTTTCTTTTTTTAAAAAAAACTAGAAATTGGCCAAGAAATTAAAGTTTAGAGGGAAAAGGATGAATATATATGGTTTAAAAAAATCAGAATACTAACATAAAGCAACGTGGTTGCAACAATTTGAAAGTACTTCCAATATTATAGAAGTTAAAAAAAGAAGAACCTTCAGAAAAAAAATATATTAATAAATGAGATATAATTCCATAGCCCTTTTTCAAATGGCTTGGTGAAATAAATATTCCAGGTTTTTATTGTTTGTTTGTTTGTTACAAAAATATCTGTTTTATATAAAAAAGTGAGTGGATACACTCTCCAGAATATTGCCACTAAAAAGGAACTAATATCTCAAATGAATCATCTGTAGAGTTAATGCAGAGTTACCCCAAGGGATCCTGGCACTAAACAAAAAAAAAAAAAGCAAAATGTTTTACAGTGAATAAGCACTGAGAAATTGTCACCTTCTGTTATGGGTTGAATTATGTCTCCCCCAAAAATAGGTTGAAGCCCTAACTCAAGTACTTGTGACTGTGACCTCTTTGGACGTAGAGATTTGTGGATATAATCAAGTTAAGATGAGGTCATTAGGGTGGACCCTAATCCCATATTATTGGTATCCTTATAAGAAGAGGGAAATTTGGACGGAAACAGACACGCACACACAGAACACCATGTGACAACAGAGGCAGGGACTAGAGTGATTCAGCTGCAAGCCCAGGAGCCCCAGGGATTGGCGGCCACCATCACAAACCAGGAGGAGGCAAGGAGGGATTCCACCCAGAGCCTCAGAGCTGTGAGACAATACATTTTGGCTGCCTAAGCCACCCAGTTTATGGTTTACTGTAGCTCTAGCAAACTCATATAACTTCCTTTCCTTTTTCTTGTCTTTTATGACAGCGGAGTCCTGAAGGCAGGGTGCTGAGTGGTATGTGTGCTCTATTCTGGGTGCAGGCAATAATGGGGTGCATTGTTTACAGAGAATTTGTAAGCAGGAGTAAAATTGGACTAAGAGGTGGCCTGCTCTTCATTATCACTGTGTGTCAGCAATTCCAAACCACATCAGTGGTTGTCGATTACTTCTCCCCGCAAGAGTGTTGTTGGTGTCAGATCTAAACATTTGCTGCAATTGTTGTTGAGTTTTAAAAATATATATGTAAGCTTCAGATTGGTACATTTACATTCCATGTCCTTTCATAAAGAATCCATTCTACTTGGAAGTTAATTTGAACTCCCAGATACACAGCTGGCCTGCAACCCATACAGACTTGGCCACTCTCATTGCTTTTGGAGTAAATTTCTAAAGTTTCAGAATTGCTTGAGTGCTTGTCAGGGCCAGCTTGTGTCTTCCACTCCTCTGATGCTACATATTCCTGTGTTTAAACACTAAATTTACCCTAATCAGGTATAGTACTGTAATTGTCAGGATGCAATTTGATCTACTTTAATTCTACCTCCTTATGTAACCATTTGGAATTTTTATTGGTATTTAAAAGTTTTCAATGTCAGGGGAGGAGAAGAGGGAAAAATTGAAAGCTGCCAGAAAGGTCAGAAAAGACATGGATACTGACAGCATCAGGAGGCAGGGAAATACTGGGTAGAAGAGGGTGGTCCCTGGCGAGGGCCCCACCCTCAAGCCTGGACCCATGGCCCAAAGTGAGAACTTTACATCCCCATTTCCCCCCTCAAATGTTGCCTTTTCCAAAACCATGCTGGCCCGCCCTGCCCACCATCCTGTAATTATAAAAACCCCAGGCTCTACTGACAGCAGCGTGACTGAGAAGGAGACAAGAGAAGATGCAGACTCTGGAGAGAAGCAGCTTGACTTCAGAAGGACAGCTTGATGGTGGGACCTCGGGGTGAGTTTGGGTGGGGATTGCCAAACTCCAGGAGAAGAATACCTTCTCACACCGTCCCCTTTCCAGCTCTCCATCCTGCTGAGAGCCACTTTCATTGGCAATAAAATCCCCACATTTACTATCTTCAGTTTGTTTGTGTGACCTGATTCTTGCTGGATACTGAACAAGAGCTCAGGATACCGAGGGCTGTCACACTGAGCTGTTACACTTAAGCTGCCTGTGGACAGCAAAGCTAAAAGAGCACACTGTAACACATGTCCTCTGGTCTCCAGGGGTCACGGGTACCACCCAGATTCTGCTGTGGGGCTGCACAGAGTTCTGCTTCTGCTGGCACCCAGAAGCACTCATCTGGGCCCCTGCACCTGCTCACCTGTGTGCTCACCCTCCTGCAAGGGGTTGAACGCTGCAGGCAGAGTAAAGGAGCCGCTCTGTTTGTGAGTACTGTGAATGGGTCAGGAAAAATTTCCTGTTTTAGTACTGTTGTGATTTCAGAAATTTATTGTGAAATAGGCGTTTTATGTGTCTCCACCAAACTTATTCTTGCATTTAAGACTTTTTAAAAACAACTATTTGTAGGTCTGTGGCTTAACATGAAAGAAGCTTTTCTAAAATAAAGTGTTAGTCAATCAACTATGATTGTGACTAGATGAAAGAATTTTATTATATTGTGTATTGAACATGAATATGTGAAGATCAATGTTGATGAAGTCATTGACAGATTTACAAAGTTAAGGCTGGAAAAAGAGAAATGTTACGTTATTATTCATTTCAGAGATGGACCACTACATAGGCAATTTTTTGCCCTTTAATAAAATGCTTTCTATATAATTAAAAAGTACCAATCCATACTGTATTAGTTTTCTAGGGTTGCTGTAACAGACTATGGCAAACTGCATGGCTTAAAACAACAGAATAATTTTCTCTTACAATGCTGGAAACTGATAGCTCGAAATCAAGGTGTTGGCAGGGTTGGGTCCTTTTGAACGTGCTGACAGAGGCTTCCTCTCATGCCCCTCTCAGACTCTGTTGGTAGCCTGGCATCCTTGGCATTCTTTGTCTTGTAGACACATCAATCTGAAACAGGAGAGTTCCCCGATCCCCTAGTTGGACTTGCAACAGGGGTGTGGGAGCATGCAGAAACGCAGGTGCAGATTTTTGGGCTCCAGCCCCACAGTGGCATCTAGAGGTGTGTTACAATTAATGCTCTTTTAGCAGTTGCCACTTGTGGATGGCTAGGTGTTCAACCAGATCAGTGGAGAGTCAGGGTGACAGCCATTTACACCCTGCCCTCTTGGTACCTGGGTCCTTATCTGGCATCCAGGAAGAATCAGGTCACATGGACTTGAAGGATGGTGAATGCAAGCATTTTATTGAGTGGTGGAGGTGGCTGTTAGCAGGGCGGATGGGGAACTGGAAAGGGGATGGAGTGGGAAGATGAGTCCCACTAGAGTCCAGTTGTCCTGCAGCTGATCTCCTCTTCAAATGTCCCCAGCTGAACTCATCTCAATGTTCATACACTTCTTCTCTTCTCTCCTTCTCTGCTGCACCACTCTGCTGCTCTTCTGCTCATAGAGCCTGAGGTTTGGGATTTATATGGGTACAGGATAGGGGGCATCGTGGGCCAAGAGGCAACATTTGGGCACAAAAACAAGAATGCCTGTTCCCATTTAGGGCCATGGGTTTCCATGCTTGAGGGTGGGGCCTTTGCCAGGGACCTGCCCTCTTCTACCCAGTATTTTCCTGCCTCCTGTTGAAATCAAATCTATGCTTCCATCCTCACATGTATTCTTCTCTATGAGTCTTTCTCCTTTCCTTATAAGGACAAATTATCAGCTTTAGGGCTTACCCAGTTAATCCAGGATGATCTTATCTCATGATCCTTCACTTAATAACATCTAAAAGACTGTTATTAGAATGAGGAATGTGCTATATCTTTTGAAAGGCCACCATTCAACCCAATACAATGACTGGTTTTCTATTTTTTGCTATAATACTTATTTTATATTTTATTATTTTAATTTTTATTAGCATGACTTTTTTATACAAACTCCATAAAAGAAAAATTTCACTGTCTTTTTCGTTTTGAGCCATTGTTATGATTTTAGTTTGTAATTGTTACTAAAAATACTAAGATAATTATGATGTATAGAGGAGAGGGGCGTTATAAAAGTTTTTGGTCTGAATGTCAAATAGCTGGATGTGAATTGCTCATGGGCTGCAAGGTCAAAAGAACAAAACAGAAAGAAGAGCACAAGCTAGAAATTAGAGGGTTGAGAGCAGCATTGAAGAATTCAGCAGTGTGTGAAGCATGAGTAAGGTCTCTGTGTAAACCTTACAGACAGACTTTAGAGTCTGCCAATCTGATTCATAACCCCAACATGCTGCCCTTACAATAAGATTTGACCTTAGCACCTGTGACAAAAATGTAAATGCCCTTGAGTTCAACCAAGCACAGAGACTTTTCAGAAGAGGGTACGGTGTAGGAAATTCATAATCATCTTTCTCTTGCATATGTAGGTATGTCAGGATTCTCTAGGAAAAAAGAACCAATATACATATATATATATATCAAATATATATGCACACATAATCATGTGTCACTTAACAACAGGAAAATGTTCTGAGAAATGCATCATTAGGCAATTTCATCACTGTGTAAACATCACAGTGTTCTTACATGAACCTAGATGGCGTAGCCTATTACACACCCTAGGCTATGTGGGGACAGCCTTTTGCTTCTAGGCTAAAACCTATACAGCATGTGACTTTGCTGAATATTCTAGGCAACTGTACCAGAATGGCAAGTATTTGTGTATCAAAAATATTTAAACCTAGAAAAAGTACAGTAAAAATAGTATTATAATCTTATGGGACCACTGTCATATATGCAACCTTTCATTGACTGAAAGATTTATGCAGCACATGACTGTATATAAAAAGAGATTTATTATGAGGCATTAGTTCACATGATTGTGGAGGCTGACAAATCCCACGATTTTTCATCTGTGAGCTGGGAACCCAGGAAAGTCACTAGGGTAGTTCTAGTGCAAACATAAAAAGCTGAGAACCAGGAGTGCCAATGTCTGAGGGCAGGGAAGATGCATATCCAGCTCAAGCACAGAGGGAAAATTTGCCCTTTCTCCACACTTTCTATTTGAGCCCTCATGGAGGCCCACCAAATTAGGGTGATCTTTTTTTTTTCAAAGAAAGAAATGGGCTCTCACTGTATTTTTCTGGCTGGATTCAAACTTCTGTGCTTAAGTGATTCTCCTGCCTTAGCCTCCTGGGTAGCTGAGACTACAGGTACACTCCAACTTCTTTTTTACTCAGTCTACTTGTTCAAGTGCCAATATCTTCCAGAAACACCCTCACAAACAGACCCAGAAATAATATCATACCAGCTATCTGGGCTTCCCTTGGCTCAGTCAAGTTGATACATAAAAAATTAATCATGATAATAAGTGTACAAATATAGGAACTGTGTGGGCTCTGGAGTCCTGGCAAGAACAAAGCCAATCCTGGCTGCTTAGGGCAGAGGAACATTAGGGTTGAGAAAAGTGGTCTTGAAAAAAATAGAAGATATAAGAACACTGTGGTGACGAAGGAAGGAGCCAGCTATCTTTGCTTATTATAGCATTTTTCACCTCTGATGAGAAAAATGGAAGATGAAAGAACAATGAATGACATAAATGATTAGTAAGATATAACATGTCAGTAACAAATGGTCCTTTAATGAAGAAGTCATCCAAAATCCTTCATTTTTAAAGTGGAAATGGGAAGTCCATAGAAGTCAAAAGTGTTACCCAGGAAGGCTCATTGCATTGGTATGGAAGCCAATATTCCATGATGCTGGAAAGAAACTTTCAGTGCTCATTCAGTATATTGTCATCATCTGACCTGGAGATTTCCCTTAACTCTTTACCGGATATTTATGAAGAATATCTGACCCCAAGCAAATATATTTATGCAAATATTTCATTTATACTCTCAAATTTTACTGTACGAAAAAATCAAAATAAAGTAGAAAAAAATAAAAAGCTAACTGAGTCAGATATCATAGTATTCTCAAAAATACTTACCTCCCATAAATGTAGTCTCAGATATGTTAAATGACAACCACTTAGAAATGCATTACAGAATTCTTTTAATAAAATGTAAAATCCAGCGCTAATAGCTATATATATTTTAATGACACACATTTATTGCCACACATAATTCATTGCATACATTAAGTATGAAGTTTCCAGTGGGCAATAATAAATGTGATTTATGAGTTGCAAATTAGTGTGAAGTCTGTTTCTTATTCTACTGAGGACAGTCTCAAAAACCATCGAAACTTAGAAAAAAATTAAAAATAATTGAAGATTTATGTATTTGTCAAATCATCTTTTAGTTCTACAAAATATATTTTAAAATAAAATTTATGTTTACATTTCCATCATAGTTTACTAAAATGAAAGGTGTAATTTTAAGGCTTTTTAAATTTTAATCACCTGCGGTTTATCATTATTTTTTATGGTTTTGGATAAATAACTTTCTTTTGTATTTTTTTAAAATTAAAAATTAATTTTGCCTATTATAATATCACTGAATGTACATTATAGAAAACTTAAAAATCAAAAATTAGAAAATTAAAACATTTCCAACATGAGCAGCATTTTAACAAATGTAGCTTTAAATTTTTTACATAAACACTTTTTAACAAAAGAAATAGTATGTTACATAATGTCCAGTAATCTGCTTTTTGGTTAGTATTTTCTACGTTTTCATATAAGTAAAATCATGTACCATCTAGTATACACACCATATTACAGTTGCCCCAATTATAACCAAAATGTCTTTACAGCTGGTTTGTTCCAAGACAAATCTACTTCAAGACCATACATTGTTTCTTGTCATCATGTTAATTGTCTATAATCTAGAACAAGGGCTGCAAGCCCAATCCATCAGGCTGCCTGGTTTTTGTAAATAAAGTTTTTTGAAAACACAAGCACTCTTATTTGTTTAAATACTGTCCATGGTTGCTTTTTCTCTACAAAGCCAGAGTTGAGTACTTGTGTCAGAGGCTGGATAGCCCACAAAGTTGTAAATATTTACATCCTGGCCCTTTTCAAAAAAGATTTGCTTACCTCTGATCTAGAACAATCTTCTTTTATGACACTGAATTTTTTATGTGTCTGGGCCAGTTGTCCTTGAAAATGTCCCACTTTGTGGACTTGGCTGTTTCTTGCAGTATCTTAGTGTATTATTTTTATTGAACATTTTGTTCGTTCTGTTACAAAAATCTCAATACCTTTCTTATAGACTAAAAGGATACATTGAATGGAATGAATACAGGCAATTCTCTGGTCCTGCCAATTTTTTTTTAAGTTTTTTTTTTTTTCTTTTGACCTTTATCTGGGGATAAGTCTTTTCAACTTATTAACAACAACAAAAATTTTAGTATGAAAATGCCTTGGGAGAAAGTGTAATGGAGGAGATAGCATGAGTAAATGGCTTGATTTTAAAGCAGGGGGTCATGGGGGATGGAGAAGATAAAATGATGTTGGAAACTCAATCATACTAAGGTATGAATGACCGATAAGACCCAAGTCAATGAGCAATAGAAGCCAGCAGGCTACAGGACGTTTTTGGTTTCCTGAAGAGTAGAAAGTAGAAAGAACAACTATAAGGAAGAGAACTTTCTATTTCAAAATTGCCTATTTCAGAATTTTTCCTGAGGCCAATTCTGAGCAGTAACTATTGAGCAGGTAAGACGATTGCCCATGTTTCAATCTTCTCTGTAGGTGGCACTGAATAGTCATATAGAGAAATAAGGAAGCTGTATCACTTGCTTGGAAAAATTGTGATTAGATTTTATAATCCTGTTATTTATAAACTCCAATTATCCTTTAAGAGTCTGTTTTCTTAAACTCATAACATTCTGTATTATTCAATGAATAATTTGAAAACTGTCATCAAGTTTGCTACAACAGCAGCTTTTCAAATACTAGATAATTATTTTGTGACCTTGGATTATAGTATATTGACTGACTTCTGCCCAAAGCCGAGTTTACTAAACTTCCTGCAGCAAGGGAGATCTTCACTTTATCTTAAAAGGAGGAAATTAGGGAAGAATTTTTTTAAAAATAGGGTTTGGAGATCTGAGCCAAGTGGTTTAACTGGGCGACATCAATGGCATAAAAATATACGTTCGGTGAACAGAACAAAGCCAGGACCTGAGGATGAGTTGTTTGCATAGGTGAGCACATTGTTGTTCTGATAGGAGAGATATTTGCCTAGATGAGCCAACTATTTGTCTTGATAAATTGGCTTGCAAAGATTTCCTGAAGCAAATGGTGCAGTTAATTATTGGTTTACAGTCTTATCTTCCTGGGCATGAATTACCTGAAGCAGTTAGGTCATGTTGACATCAGTGGTCTCCGTTCTCAGTCCCAGTGGCTGAAGTTTGTTGACTCAGGTGGTCTTATATCTCAAGCACTTCATAAAAACTGAAATTAAAAAAAAACTATGATGTTAAATTATTGCCTTGTTTCTACACACTTATCAGAGGTTTTGTTTTGTGTTTGCCAAAATTACATTGAGTGACCTGATTTGTTATTTATAAAAACAAATATTAAAGGTATGAAGATGCTGCATGTTTTTCTTTAGTAATAAGCATAGCCTCCTTAGACAACTTTCTTACTTTGATTTTTAATCTTTGTAGGTACATAGTAGGTGTATATATTTATGGGTACATGAGATATTTTGATACAGACATGCAATGTCAGATAATAACATCATGGAGTGTCGGGTATCCATCGGCTCAAGTATTTATCATTTGAGTTAAAAACAATCCAATTACACGCTTTAAGTAATTTTAAAATGTACAAGTTGTTATTGACTGTAGTCCTTGTATTTTGCTATCAAATAGTAGGTCTTATTGATTGCTAGTATTTTTTGTACCTGTGAGCCATCCCCACCCCGCAACCTTCCAACTACCCTTCCCAGCCTCTGGTAACGATCCCTCTACTTTCTATGCCCATGAGTTCAATTGCTTTGATTTTTAGACCTCACAAATGAGTGAGAATATGTTATGTTTGTCTTTCTGTACCTGGCTTATTTCACCTATCATAATAATCTCTGGTTCCATCCATGTTGTTGCAAATGACTGGATCTCATTCCTTTTATGGCTGAATATACTCCATTGTGCAAATGTACCACATATACTCCATTGTCAAATGTACCACATTTGCTTTACCCATTAATCTGTTGATGAACACTTAGGTTGCTTCCAAATCTTAGCTATTGTAACAAGTGTGGGACTGCAGGTGTCTCTTCGATACATTGCTTTCCTTTCTTTGGGTTATGTACCCAGCAGCAGGATTGCTGGGTCATATGGTAGCTAAGTTTTTAGCTTTTTGAGGAACCTCCAAACTGTTCTCCATAGTGGTTGTACTAATTTACATTCCAACCAAGAGTATACAAGGGTTCCCTTTTCTCTACATCCCTGCCAGTCTTTGTTCCTGCCTGACTTTTGGATATAAGCCATTTTAACTGGGAGGAGATGATATCTCATTGTAGTTTTTATTTGTATTTCTCTGATGATCAAGGATTTTGAGCAGCTTTTCATATGCCTGTTTGCCATGTGTATGTCTTCTTTTTAGAAATGTCTATTCAAATCTTTTGCCCATTTTATAATTGGATTATTAGATTTTTTTCCTATAGAGTTATTTGAGCTCCTTATGTATTCTAGTTATGAATCCCTTGTCAAAGAAATAGTTTGCAAATATTTTCTTTCATTCTGTCGGTTTTCCCTTCATTTTGTTGATATCCTTTGTGTGCAAAAGCTCTTTAACTTGATGTGATCACAAACTTTTATAAATTAAAAGAATATAGCAAAGCTAACATGCTCATCAAAGGCTTCTGAAGTGTTGTTTCTAGTAAAATATGAAGATGAAATCTGTTTTTGAAGAAATATTTTAAACAATTTTGCCAATTATTACTTCTTACTTTTTTATTATAAAAATTACTTTTATGACAAAATAATTTTGCCAATTATTGTTTCTTTTATTATAAAAATTATCTCAATATACTTTCTACAAAAAATAAGCAGTTTTTCATTCACACTTTCTGTCACATTTAACAGATCTATTTTTTGGGTATCTACCATTTGCAAGGCACTGTATAAAGTCTCTAGAAAATACAAAGGGGAATTTTCCCAGGGCCTTGCCCTTCAAGAGCTGATAGTTTAACAAAATGTGTGGCACAGAAAATTATAAATGAAGTGAGTGTTATGTAATTAATGGGAATAATAATAAGTACTTCTAAATGATGGTCTTTATGCATAATTTTTAAAAATTAAAAAAAATTAGGATTCTCATGCAAATATAGAATAATGTGAATCAGAAGTTTATTAACGCGTTAATGAGGGAACCACTCAGATGAATAAGGTGGTTCAAAAAGCATTTTGAAGGACTGGGTATTTATAGGCACTCTGAGGAAAGAATGTTAGAATATAATGGGCAGGTTAGATACAAAATTAGTTAATGTCCTGAAGGACAGCAAAGTCATTACCTTGAGGATGATCTTTTCAACCAGAATAAAATCAACAAGTGCACATATAATTTCACAGAGCCTAAGCCCTTAATTAATAGTAAACAGTAACGTCAAATGTAAGCACTCCCCAGAGATAATTAAATAACCTTTTTATGAGCCAATTATATGTGACATTGAAAGTATTTTCATGTGGGAATTCCTAAACAATATTTATTGGAAATGTTATTCGGAATCCCTTTCCAAAAATCAATCAAGATAATGGAAACAGGGAAAGTATAATTCTTCTACAGGAATTAGAGCTTGATGGGCACAGTGGCTCCTGCCTGTAAATCCAACACTTTTGGAGGCTGAGGCAAATGAATCATTTGAGGCCAGGAGTTTGAGGCCAGCCTGGTCAACACAGTAAAATGCTGTCTCTACTAAAAGTACAAAAATTAGCAGGATGTGGTGGCACATGCCTGTAATCCCAGCTACTTGGGGGCACTGAGGCATGAGAATCACCTGAACCTGAAGGCAGATGTTGCAGTGAGCAGAGATTGTACTACTGCGCTCCAGTCTGGGAGACACAGCAAGACTCTATTAAAAAAAAAAAAAAAAAGAAAAAAGAAAAAGAGTTTAACAATCTATGTAGAGACATAATTGGTTCAAAAGAATCCAAAGACATCAAGCAGAATGCAAGTGTAGTGAAGTGAAAGATTAATCATATGCAGAGTAGAAGGTTAAGGTCAGTGCTTCTAGGAATCAGCAAAGTTTTAGACAATTTTCCTTAACAGACATTAGCATGAGGATCAGAACCTCAACAGTGGAATTTCCCACACTTAGGTTCTCTTTCCTGGCTGTGACTTGATCAATACCTATTGGCCGTTGGCATTATGAACAGGCAAGAAGGGAAATGGGATCTTTTAGAGACAGGAAGAAAATTGGTTGTGGGGAGGAAGAGTCTGGGCAGAATAATTGTTTTTTTTCCCGAACTTGGACAGCATAAGAAGAAATAGATCAGACTCTATTATATATCCATGAAAAAAACCAAAACACTAAAATCAATACTAACTCTCTTTACTCATAAATTCATTCAGTCCTTTGTAATCAATTCTTACTCTCTAGAATCTTGGATCAGTAATTTGCTTTAATGAAGTTTTTTGCTTCTTCTGCACTAAAGAGATTCCTGGATATCCTGACTGTCCCTGTCTCTCTCTCTCTATAATCTCCTGACTCATACATATATAAACAAAATAAAGAGCAAAAGCATTTATATACACACCGAGACTCTCCATTAATTAATTCAGTTCTATTATAGTCTAAGGTGTAAAGCTATCTAGGGACCTTGGAAATCAGGTTCAAGCTGACGTAGTACAAAACATTATTACTGCTTAAGAATGTTTGTTAGAATTTTGTTTAAATTTACTTGAATGCATGGTTTTGTTTTTTCACATCCTAAGTATGATGTAGAAGTAGTTAGCTACGTAATCAATAGACTAATATTAATAGTTTAGAAAATAAGATTAACTGTTTCTGCATGAGAAAGCAAAACCAAACAAAATAAAACATGTACTTGAATTACATGTCTCACGGATAACTCCAAGGAAAAGATACAGTGTTGCTATTTTTAAAATTAATTTTTTAAGTTGACAAATAAAAATTGTATATATTTATCATGTACAACAGGAAGTTTTGAAATATGTTTATATTGTGGCACAGTTAAATCAAGCTAATTAACATATCTATTATCTTATATACTTAAGTTTTTTGTGGTGAGAACACTTAAAAATCTACTGACTTGGTGATTTTCAAGGATACGTTGTTATTGAATATACTCACCAAGTTGTACAGTAGATCTCCTGAACTTATTTCTCTTGCCCAACTGAAATTTTTTATCCTTCTCTGTTTTCTCAAACCAAAATTATTACATCAGTCTGACTCCTGCAAAGATTCACCTTCAAAATGTGAACCTAAATTCTTGTTTAAAAATAGCTTCT
>PVKP010035682.1:0-23113 GCA_004027715.1 Plecturocebus donacophilus | reverse complement strand
TTTTATAAAAAAAAAAAAAAAAAAGTTAAGTGAATGAATTTTCTGGAGGGGTGGCAGTTAGTGGGGACAGTTTCTGATATGCCCTGATATGGCATATAACTAGACTGTAGCATATCACATACGACTACATTCCTTTCTAAATCTGGTCACTCCACGTGGGTTTCTAGCAAATTTATTTGGTTAGCTCAGGTAAAGAAAACCGTCTCAAATTTGGCTTCAAAATAAGCTACCATACCACCACCAAAAGCTGGCAAAGAAACTGAGTCTTCCATACATTGCTGAGGAAGGGAATACAAGAGTAGAGCCATTCGAGAAAACAGTTTGGCAGTTTAAAAACTAAACATGTAATGACTACATGGCCCAGCAATACCAGATTAGGAATTTGTCTCAGAGAAATAGAAACTTATGTTCACATAATAATCCATACACAAATGTTTAAGTCAGCATTATTTTGATAGCCAAAACCTGGAATGAGCCCAGGTGCATGGTTAAATTGTACATCCACACCATGAACACTCCTCAGCAATAAAAAGCAGCCCACTGTCAATACACATGACTCAGAAGAATCTCTAGGGAATTATGCTGAGTGAAAAAAGCCAGTCTCAAAAGGTTACATATCGTATCATTCCATTTACATAACATTTTTGAAATGACAAAATTTTACAAGTCAGGGACAGAGCAATGATTGCAGGGGTTAAGGATGGAGAGGAGAGAGGGTGTGATTATAAAAGCAACAGGAGGGATTTCTGTGTTGATGGAACGGTTCAGTGCCTTGACTATGTTGGTGGATACATAAGCATACACAGGTGATAAAACGTATAGAACTCAGTGCACCTAACAGCAGACTGTTTACATTTTTCAGTAGTTTGTATAAGCTCTTTGGTAAATGTTAATATGTTTTTGTGCAGTGAAGAAATTAAGTGCCAAGCATGGTACCATCTCACTAAATCCTTAAAAAATCCACTTGAATTGAATATATAATTTAACTCTCTCTAAATTATAAGTGAAGACTCAAAGGTCAGAGAAGTTAAGTAACTTTGGCTCATGGCTGTAAAGCTAGTAACAAGACTAGGGGTACGAGCTGATCTTTGTCTCAGCCTCACATACATTTCATCATAAAAGCTTCCTTCCACTTAATTATAGTGAGAGATAACTGCTATGGTAACTTTAACTGAAGAAGGAATCCATAATGCAATTTTAAACCAGATTTGGTAGCAGTCGAAATGATGCAGGCATTCTTTTTTGTTTTCTTTTTAGAGATGGGGGTCTCGGTTTGTAGCCCGGGCTGGTCTCAAACTCCTGGCTTCAAGTGATGCTCCTGCCTCGACCTCTCAAAATGCTGGGATTACAAGTAAGTCACCATGCACAGTCAGCATCCTTTTTTTTTTTTTTGAGAAGAAAATAGATTCCCTCTTTTAGATTAGTGGTAAGGAGGAGAAAGAAAAGATAGAATGGAAAAGTAAAATCCTACTTATAAGGGGAAAATAATTTTTGATTACAGGAGGAAACTTCGGCAGAGGAAGAAATCCAACAGGATAGATGACAAATTGGCCTGAAATCCTGGGCAGGAATTGTAAAGCTGGATACATCATAGTAGCATAGTTCAATCAGTTCAGTAAAAGTGATTATGACTTGGAATAATCAAATAACAGGTAAGGACTGGCAAGAAAGGGATCAAATTGTAATCAGATGCTCATTTTCTTTAGCCATTTGCCACTCAGACATTCCTTTGAAAATATACTTACGACATGCAAATTTTAAAAAGAAAAACATGCTAATATAGCCATTTAAAAATAAATGTCATTTATTTCTTAAGTCTCTTAAGTGGACTTGCTGGAAATAAAGAGGGATCACAAAACAGTAATTAGCCTGTTTATTTTAAAGGACGGGTTAACAATGGCTTATGAGGAGTTTACAGTCATACCAACAGAGGGAAACAAGCTGAAGAGGATGCTATGTGATGTTTTACCAGAAGTCTTGGCTTTTTTACTTTTAGGCACATGGAAGGCAAAGGGGGTTTTTTTATAGATGAGAACAGTTCACTGAGCTTTTCCAGGTCAAGAATAGTGTAAGATACGGGACTAGAAAAAAGCTCTCAGCGTTCAAAGTGGTAGATTCTCCATGAGAAGCTGGAAGTCTCAGGTGGCTACTAGGAAGGTGCAGAAAGGTGAATTCTAATTGATATGATAAGACTGGAGAATTGGTAATAAAGTACAGTAAGTCCTCACTTAATGTTGTTGATATATTTTTAGAAACTGACTTTAAGCAAACAAAGTATAACGAAGCAATTTTTTTTTATCAATGTTACAATGAAATGACGTTGAAGGAAACAATATTATTCAAGGACCTGCCATATGTCATTTTACTTAAGTCACAGTTTCCAAGAACCTATCAATAATGTTAAACAAGGACTTTCGTACATTGCACAGAGAGAAGTAAAAACAGATTAGTGTAAGAAGGCAGCAGTTTGTACACTGCTACACATGGTGGGAAAGCAGAAAAATATAGGCTCTTGGGAGAGCTGGGATTGAATACTTCCCTGACATTTACTAGATGAGTGACCTCTTGGAGCCTTGGCTCCCTGCAGTTCTGCCCACCAGTAGTTGTGGGGATTAGTAATAAAGGACATAAATGGCTGGGCAGGCCGTGGCACAGATGAGGCCTTTGATAAATGGAAGAGCTTAATATTATTATGTTAAACCTTAATGTTTCTTTTAAATATTGCTGCAGATGTATCTCTTTCTCTGTCTACTGCTAATGAACAAATTCATGTTTAATTGTTTATTTTTAAAGGAGAAGCATAAATGGCTAATTGTGTATATAAATATCCAGGGCTTAAATAAGGCTTTTTTTCCCGTATGTTATCCCAAGTAACAAAACATCTACCAGTGACAGTCACTGAAATTGCAGATATTGCATCTGAAGAAAAAATAAAACCATAGCATTTTCAAATATAAGAATGTAGGTGACTTAGTGTAAAATATCAACCGGTACTTGAAAAATAACTTGAAGCCCAGAGGCCACTAACTGGATTGTGTAAGGGGGTGTCTAACGGTGTGTAATGGGCAGCACTCCTAGGGATTCAAACCAGCACATCCTGGATTGCTGACATAATCCACTGCTGAGAAATTCAACTCTGAATCCAGGATTAATGATTAAGCCATGGATCTTCAATACATGAAACTATTTGGCAGATCAGGCCTTTACTAATACAGGCACATCTCATTTATTCTGCTTTACTTTATCGTACGTTGCAGATATTGCATTTTTTACAAATTGAAGGTTTGCAGTAACCCTGCATTAAGCAAGTCTATTGGCCCCATTTTTCCAACAACATGTGCTCATTTCATTTTCTGCATCACATTTTGGTAATTCTCTCAATGTTTCAAACTTCTCCATTAATATTATACTTGTTATGGTGATCTGTGATCAGTGATCACTGATGTCACTATTGTAATTGTTTTGGGGTACCACAAATCATGCCCATATACAGCCACAAACTTAATGGATAAATGTTGTGTGTTCCAACTGTACCAATGACCAGCCATTCCCCTGTCTTTCTCCCTCTCCTAGGGCCTCCCTATTCTCTCACACAAAACAATACTGAAATTAGGCCACTTAATAACCCTTCAGTGGCCTCTAAATGTTTAAGTGAAAGGAAGAGCCACACATTTTTCACTTAAATCAAAAGCTAGAAATTAATTTAAGCTCAATGAGGAAGGCATGTTAAAAGCCAAAATAAGCAAAAGGTAGGCCTCTTGCACCAAACAGCCAAGTTGTGAAGGAAAAGGAAAAGCTCTTGAAGGGAACTTGTGCTCACTACAGTGAGCACACAAGTGACAAGAAAGCAAAAGTGCCTTAACGCTGATATGAAGAAAGTTTGGATGGTACAGATAGAAGATCAAACCAGTCACAGCATTCCCTTAACTCAAAGCCTAATCCAGAATTAGGACCCTAACTCTCTTCAATTTTATAAAGGCTGAAAGAGGTGAGAATGCTGCAGAAGAAAAGACTGAAGCCAGCAGAAGTTGGTTCATGAAGTTAAAGGAAAGAAGCCATCTCTAAAACATCAAGGTGAAGGCGCAGGTGCTGATGGAGAAGTTGCAGTAAGTTACTCAGATGATCTAATTAAGATCACCGATGAAGATGACTATGCTAAGCAACAGATTTTCAACGTGGACAAAACAACCTTCTACTGGAAGAATATCCTACCTAGGACCTTCACAGCCAGAGAGAAGTCAGCGTCTGGCTTCAAGACTTCAAAGGACAGGCTAACTCTCTTGTCAGGGCCGAATGCACCTGCTGACTTTAAGTTGAAGCCAATTCTCATTTATCATTGGGAAAATGAGACCTACTGCTCAGAAAAAAAGATACCTTGGAAATATTACTGCTCATTGACAAGGCACTTGGTAACCCAAGACCTCTTACAGAGATGTACAGGAGACTAACATTTTCGTATCTGCTAATAGAACATCCAATCTACAGGGTACGGATTAAGAAGTAATTTCAATTTCTAGTCTTAATATTTAAGAAATACATTTCGTAAGGCTATAGCTACGAGAGAAAGTGATTCCTCTGAAGGATCTGGGCAAAGTAAATTAAAAACCTGATGGGAATAATTCACCATTCTAGATGCTATGAAGAACATCTGTGATTCATGGAAGGAGGTCAAATTATCAATA
Organism: Plecturocebus donacophilus; assembly: GCA_004027715.1. Classification (NCBI taxonomy): domain Eukaryota; kingdom Metazoa; phylum Chordata; class Mammalia; order Primates; family Pitheciidae; genus Plecturocebus; species Plecturocebus donacophilus. Next base: position 18,431 of record PVKP010035682.1, on the reverse strand, counting down.
TTAACTGTGGGCTGTCCATGGACTATGAGGGCTTTAAGACTTCAGTGGAAGTCACTGTAGATGTGGAAATAGCAACAGAATTAGAACTAGAAGTGGAGCCTGAAGATATGACCGAATTGCCATAATCTCATGATAAAACTTGAATGAATGAGGAGTTGCTTCTTATGGATGACCAAAGAAGGTGGTTTCTTGAGATGAAATCTACTCCTAGTGAAGATACTATGAACACTGTTGAAATGACAATAAAGGATTTAGAATATTACATAAACTTAGCTGGTAAATCAGTGGTGGGGTTTGAGAGGACTGAATCTAATTTTGGAAGAAGTTCTACTGTGAGTAAAATGCTATCAAACAGTAACACATGCTACAGAGAAATCGTTCATGAAAAACAAGACAATTGACGCGGCAAACTTCACTGTTGCCTTATTTTAAGAAATTGTCACAGGCACTCCAACCTTCAACCACCACTCTCTTAGTCAACAGCCATCAACATGGAGGCAAGACTCTCCACCAGTGAAAAGATCAGGACTCACTGAAGGCTTAGAAAATCAATAGCTTTTTTCTTTTTTCTTTTTTTAGCAGCAATAAAATATTTTTAAATTAGATGTGTACATTGTGTTTTTAGGCATTTATAGTACGGTGTAAACATACCTTTTATATGAACTGGGAATCCAAAAACTTCATGTCACTTCCTTTGCTGAGATACTTGCTTTATTGTGGTAGTCTGGAACGAAACTCGCAATCCCTGCAGTATGCCCTGTATATTCAGCTTAAATCATAAGATTAACTTAAGAGTCTGGATGATTATTCACTCAGACACTGAATAACTACGGGAATGGATGGACTAAATATGACCTGTAAAAACTAAATAATTAGGGTATTTCATTGTGGACTGGACTTTTCTTGTTACTGGGACACTGAATACTTGCAAATGACCAATGCTTAATCATATTTCGTTGGAAAATATCATGAGCCTTTAAAATTGGCTATCACAAACTGCCGGCTTCCAGTTCACTATGAGACCTACATCTTGCCATCCTTCTACAGAAATGCAAGTTCTATGACTTGTCCTTGTTAATTCACTAACTTGCACACTTCAGTGCAAGTCAGAGCTGGCCCATTGTACAGCTAAAGGGGCAGCCTGGCTTAGGAGGAAGAACATGTGTTTCAGAGACAACATGGTGAGACTGCCCAGTCTTCATGCTTTGGTGTCTTCATCTGTAAAACAGGCCTCCCATCTTCTTCTGGTTGGTCAAGGATTGAGTCAGATACTGAAGTTTCTGTGATTGCACCCTGCAGGCACTCTCTTTCTCACACTCACGTCTGGGAAAGCTTACAACCAAAGGCCTCCACCTGCCTCAATGGGACCTGAAATTCATGACTGAAGAGCTGCAAATGTAGCACTAAAAATCCAGGGGCTCCTCTGCAGCAAAATGAGAAATAATTTTTCATCAAGTAAGTCTACTGGCCCCAGTTTTCAGGACTGAAGAAGTCCTAAAAGGAGACACAGAAACATAAAATTTTAATGTGATGGGAGTAAGGACCATAACTTGTTGAAACTATAAAGCCATGAAAGAAAATACACTATGTTTTGATGGGGAGTAGAGAAAAATTTGAAACTCATATATTATTTCAGATGTCTTTAACACACCTAAATTGCTAAAAGATTATGAACATAAACAATTATGTCATTGAGCCTAGTGTGCTCTCAGAAGTATTCCATTTGGTATAAAGATAAGGCCTCATACACTCCTTTGCAAAATGTTCTCCTCTATTTTCTGTCAATTTAGCAGTAAAACATTCCTTTGAAAATATACTTTTATAAGTTTTCCCCTAGTTTTTTTTGAGTCTTCATCTTTCTAAGGCATGAGAGATGAATGGAAAAAGAGTGGATCCAGATGGGTCCCTCAGTAGGGATCTTTGGACAACCAACCAGCATGAGGTAAGCATGCATGCTCTCATTTCTTTTCTCAAGAACCCCAGGTTTATAACATTAGTATAATGCTAATAAAAAATGCAGAGAGAAAAATGTTGTGGGCAGGTTAAATCATTGGATATTAATATTTTCACTGCAATATACCAACAAACAAGGCCAGCAAGACACAGCTCCTTACTCAAGTCTAGTCATCCCAGCAGTCTTCTCTTCCTGTTCAAACATCTGCTTTCATTCTCCAATAAACCCTTAACGATAACAATCTGTAGTGTACTAAACTAGTTTTGTTTTTAACTTATGGAAAATTTTCAAATACTAATATATTCTCTAGTAAAGATATAACAAATCTACAAGTATTTATTACCCAGAAACAATGATTACGAGCTCACGGCCATTTGTTTCATACACATCCCTGCCACAGGCCTCTTCTGAGGCAAATCCCACTCCTATTACTTCAATATAACTCAGTATGTATCTTTAAAAGAGAAAGGCTACTATAAAAATAAAGCCACAATGCCATGATCACATTTAAAATATCAATAATTCCTTAACATAACCAAATATCCTGTCAGTGACCACATTTTCCCAACTAGCTCATACATTTTTTTTTAACAGTTGATGTTTGTTCAAGTCAGAATCCAAATGTGGTATAAGTATTACAACTAATAAGTCTTGGCTTTTAAATAATAGGTTCTTCTTCCTTCCTTTTTTCTCCATTTGCAATTTGTGTTTCAGAGAAATCAGGCCTTTTGTTCTGCAGAGTTTTCCAAAGACTAAAATGTGACTGCTTTTATGTTTTTAGTGTCCTTATGAATTCATGGATTTGAAATATATTTGATATGCTTTAATCCACTGCAGTCTTTCTCACTGACACTCACACCTGCCCATTGTTATCAATAGGAAACTCTTCAACTTAAAGCCTGAGTCCTTTTGACATGATCCTAGCAGTTTATAATAATTTGATTACTTTTCTCCTCACTTTATGGTAAGACAGACCTCAGTCTTGTCTTGTACATTTCTTATCTCAGACAGAATCAGCCATTTTCCTAATAAGCCTGTTTCCTTTTAGTGGGGAATGGTATTTAGCCACCACATCTGGAGATTGCCTTATTGCTTACAAAGCACTTTGAACACTTAACCTCATGTATATACCTAACGCAATCCACTCCCCTTCTGCAGGCCACTGCATTCCCTTTTCAAAGTGCAGCGAGAAAACACCCTGCTTCAAGTGTCCTTGTATCCTACTTAGAAACAAGGTCCTAAACTACTCAGAGATTAATCTTTCTGTAGAAAATACTACCTTAAAACCATCTTAACAGTTAAAAAGTTCATGAGTTCCTCCCTTTTCCACTGTAACTAAAAGGAAACAGCTAAGCTCTGTTATCAGAAAATAGAAATGGAAAAAAGGATCTTTCTAGATAGAGGAATTAATTTTTTTTTTAACTAGGTAAAGACATTCCTGTATGGGTAAAAGAAAAATGGAGGGAGGAGGGAGAAATAACTGCTTCCAGAAAAAGGCTCACCACAAAACTCCCTTGGGCATGGAATTATAAAAGTGACTCACTGCTTTATGTGGGGACAGGTTCCTGCTGTTAATTTGCTTGTCAAAGCTGTGGAAGGATGAGGTCCGGCTGTTGCTGTGTAGGGGCTGTGAGCACTGGAAGGCTATGCCATAGAAAATTAAAGTAGTTCTGTATACCTGTCTGGCTAATTAGGAGGAGTATTTCTAACCTCTAAGGAAAATACTCTCTAAACTCACAGGATGTTTGGAAATGGAAACAAACAAAACCCAGAAGGCATGTTTCATAGTGGTTTTTATAACTTAGATCAAATTTATTCAGGTGCCCAAAGGTTTCTCAGTCCCTGAGTTTCCTGTAAAAACTCAAAACAATTACGGGTACCAGTGGGGGATGTAGGAGGGGAACAGGACTCCTGCAATCAATGATAAAAAGCCTTAAACAGATCCTTCACAAGAGAAGATAAACCACCTGAAAAGGTGCTCGTATCATTGATCCCTAGGGAAATGCAAGTGAAAATCATAATGAGATATCTGGAATAGCTAAATAGAAGATTGGCATCACCAAATAATGTCATTGATGAAGCATGGAATGACTGGAGCTCTCAGACATGGTTGCTGGGAGTGTAAAATGGCACATGCACTTTGCAAGTGTTTAGCAATTTATTAAAAGTTAAATATACATCTACCCTACAACCCAGTAATTCCATTCCTAGATATGTACCTGAGAGAGATGAAAACAAGTCCACAAAAAGATTTTACCAGAATATTTACAGAAGCCTTATTCAAAATAGCCCCCAACAGGAAAAAATATTAAGTGCCCATTAACAGGAGAACTGATTAACAAATTGTGGCATATTTATTCAGTGAAATACTATTCTGCAACAAAAAAGAATGAATTACTGATAAATGCAACAATATGGATAAATTGCAAAAACATTATGTTAAGTGGCAGGTCCAGACAACAAAGAGTACATACTGTATGATTCAATTTATACAAAGTCCAAATATAGGCAAAATGAATCTAAGATGATAAAAAATAGAGACAGTGGTTTTCAAAGAGGGAGGATTGACTATAAAAGACCTGAAGGGAACTTTATGTGAAATGGATATAATCTAAATCTTCTTTTTGGATAATGGTTACGTGAGTGTGTATCAGTGGTTCTCAACCAGGGGACATTTGGCAACGTCTGGAGACATTTTTGACTGTCATAACTAGGGGAATGCTACTGGCATCTGTAGGTAGAGGCCTGGGATGAACAGGACAGCTATCTACCAAAAAAAAAACCAAAAAAAAAAATCCATCTTAAAATGTCAATAGTTGGGTACAATGTACACTATTTGGGTGACACTAGTGACCGGACTTCACTGCTATACAATTCATCCTTGTAACCAAAAATCACTTGTACAAAAAGAAACTCAGTAACATCTTTCCTAATTCCTGAAGACTGCGGGGGCATGGAGGGGGGATTTCATATTTCAATCCTATGATTTCCACTGTGCTTAACACATTTATTAAAATAAAAAATATTAGGAGAAAGATGGATGGGTATAGGACTTCATCTCAACAACTCTCCTTTCAAATACACTTTCTTTCTTCCCTTCTTCCACTTGCATAACTTACTCATGTTCTATGCTACTCCAAACTTCCTGAAGGCCTCAGGGAGATGTTTACACAGCCAGTGCACAAAGACAGCCTTGGAGTCATAAAGCAGTGTGGGAGTGGAACAGGGCCTGGCTCAGGCTGCAGGTGAGTCAGCCCAGGTTTTCCAGTAAGCCTCAGCATTTCACTTGCCCCACTCTGGAGTGCCACGCTCTTCCTGGGCCCATGGCTCTGTGCTCAATTAATGCAGTCTGAAGTAGTCACAGGGAGTGTGGCAAGTGCGAAACTGGGTGAGGACTTCTGAAGTGGTGATCCTCTGTCCTCCAGGTCACAGTAACAAGCTGGCAACTTACTTTTGCGGTTCTCTCTGAATCTAAGACAACACTCCTGGTACAAAGTTAAAAGTTGTTCTTAAGTGGAAAGAAAAATGAATCTGAAAATGTAATGCCATGAACTAGTTTAGGGTACAGGTACTATTAACTCTGATGTTTGCAGAAAACAAGCAGCTTATGATTCAGGTTACTAACACTGAATTGCATAAACATTTTCTTCCTTGGGGGAATCTGAAGTGTATAACATTAGCCTTTCTGCCACTGATTTTCAGGCCTTCCCTAATACTGACAATGGTACCCAGAATATATTCTCTACTAAGCCTGGAGGCAGCCCTGAGTCAGCTTTTCCCATTATCTGCACAGCTAAGCCATTCAAGAGAGATATTATTCAGAAATGCCACCAGAGAAGATGCCGCAGAGCTCCTTCAATTTTCTGGCCTTCGCAGCTAAGAACTTTTTCATTAAGTTTAAATTAGCTGACTTTTAGCACAAGCATTCACATCTGCTTTCTTTCCCTTTACACAGGGGTAGCTGCTTCAAATTTTGGGTGGGGCAAATTAGAACTCCCAGGTTAGAAAAACTGCTCACAAAAACTTCATCACTTACTCACTCTTAGAAGCTTTAAGTTTTGTACTTGTCTCTCACCTTCATGTTGATTCTCTGGGATTCGAGGTCTATGAGCAATGAAGCCCATTAGCTAAATTCTTTTGGAAACCTGACAACCTCAGACTGTGCAGTTGTTCCTGTGGGCACATCTGCTGCACAGTAGGGGAATGAAATTGGATGCAATCGTTCCCCTACCTCCCAGCTTCACTGTTTAAAATGGCACAGAGTTTCAGAAGTGATTGTAGGGGACAAGAAAGGCACCCTTGCACTTTGGTCACCACCCTCAACATGTTCAAATCCTCCAGCTTTATGTTGATCATTGATTAAAAACTTGAATTTCTGATTCCTGAAAGCTACTTCTTAGAGTGGCATTCAAGAAAGGAGGAAAAGCACCGGTGACTTTAAATTCCCAAACCTTGCATGTGACACAGTTCACACACACAGACACTGAAAAAGGGAACCAAATACCTCTTCTTGGCTACGCTCTGTGTTTTAGACTTCCCAGTAAAACCCTTGCTTTTCCACTCCTGCCCGCAAAAGCACCGTTCGTGTGGAAGGGCAATGTCTTACCTAAATCTCTGTATATCCCTCTATGAAGTCTCATACACAGAAGGTTTTTAGTAAATATGTGTTGCCTGAATGAATGATTGGCTAAATTAATTATATAACTAGAATCTAGGTTTATTACTTTCCTGCATCAACATCAGAGAAAATAACCTTTTATAGGATGGAGCTGAAAAGAGACTGGGAGCTTTGTTATTTTCAACCCAGACTCTATTACTTCCACGTTACTTGGCAAAGCATCCTGGCCAGAAAATGATCTCCTCTTTAAAACTTTGCTCAGAGTTCTCTGTACTGCCTCAGAAGCCTCACAGTTGAGACCATGGTGCCACAGCCCTCACTGCTTTTACTGCTCTTCCTGGTTCTGCAGAGATGGCTATCAAAGAGCAGTGTCCCAGAGATTCCATGGTGATTTCCTGATTTTTCACAAACTCCATTGGGGTAACATTGCAAGATTTCAAGAATTAGAATTAGGTGATAAATTTTCAAGCTGAAAACATAAAAATAAACTCAATTGGTGAGCAATTTAAAATGTAGGCATTAGGCAGGTGGTGACACTGACAATGTGAAGACTATTCCAAGTGTTATTCTGAACACTGCCGCATAGTTTGGATCTTAACAATCACTGCGGCTCACCAGTTTTTCAAATGTTTACTTTCCATGCATATTTTGTGTCATTCTAGTCTGTTTAACTCAAAAGATCTAATCCCACCAGATCACCTATAATTAGAGAGTGATGATGCATTCTTAGAAGACAAATATAGACACCCCAGAGGTGATGCATCAGCAGTCTCAAAATAATTAATGCTTATCCTCACAAGGCCACCTACACCAAGACACGGGAACAGTTCACTATAGCCATAATGTCATAGAAGGATGGCAAAATCATTTTTCTTATCTGCAGAACTAGGTCACAGCAAGAACATTTTGGCAAAAAAACTAAGGTGGACATGAATAGATTTTGTGACACAGTCTTTTCATTTATTACCTTAATGTAAGACTTGATCATCAGTTCATTCTGTACTCTCCATCGTCTTCCTACATGGTAAATGACCAGAACTGAGGCTTTGAAATGCAAAGCCTCAATTTGGGGATACAGCAAAAAGCTCCGTTACCGGTATACTGCTTCTAAACGGAATAACAAGGACTCAAACATTTGAGACAATAACTGGTTTCTGTTTCTCTAATTACATGAAAATAGAATTTATCATAACTTAGAACACTTCTCACAAGTCTGAGCTAGGCAATATATAGTCACAGAGGCTAAAGGTTAGCTGAAAGTTTCCCATAGCAACCTTTTAAACTTAGCACATGGGCCACAAATGAGACAGATTTTATTTCTTTTGAGACTTTCATTTAAACACAATGGTCGGCTTTTCCAAAAACAATCTGAGTTTTGTGCATTCAACAGTGCTGCTGCCTTCTAAATAATGAATGGCTTTCCCCAGTGAAGATGAGGGGATAGAAAAAAGGGGATGTACAGGATCAGGAATGGGGACCATGACATTTACACTGGTAATCTAATAATCTCAGGAAAAGTCACGAGAGGAGTTGACATCTACCCTACTTAAAACTTGTCAGTCGGAAAGGCTCGACACTCTTCCTGTGCTAGCAGCTGCTCCAATTAATGCTGCACCTTCTTAGAATCAGGCAATTGGATTCACAGACTGACTGACACTGGACTTTCTTCCTGTGGAACAGAAAACATGTCTCCAGGAAACCAGGCTTCTCTCCTAACTATAAGCTCTTACTGACCTACATTTTTAAGAAATTTACTCTGAAGTTCTGGTAAGGGTTAGAACCCACTCTTTGGCTCCAACAAAGAGCTACTTATTTGGGTACACAGTCCTTCCTCCCTTCCATCAAATATGCTAAAAAGATTTCTTCCATGCTTTTTCCCCCTTTTTTTCTTGCTAAGAGCAATTCTATTTCATTTTTCACAGAATATGATTTTCTATGTTCACTTTATCATTTTTACTCCTCTTAGTGTCATTAATGACCTTCGAGCTTAGTCAGTTATTCTATGCTTTTTTCTTCCACATTCATCCATTTTTTTTTTCCCATTTTAGCACTGAAAGACAATTTCACAATGAGTAAACTGTAAAATTGTGTCCCAGTTCTCCTACAGACGTTCTTCTTTCTTTGAGCTATTAAACTGGAATTGTTTTTTTAATCAAGGCTTTGTCACAGAACAGGTACAATCATTACAATGTAAAATTAAGTCTTTTTTCCAATGAAAGTGGTATAATACTCTACTTGTAACTGCACAAAAGGATTTGGGAAGCAGAGTATGAAAAACCTATCAAGAGCTTCAAAGAGTTATATGTAAAGTTATGATATTTTGTTCCTGAAATGTAGAAATAAAGTCATACCAGTGTGTAATGCTAAAATTTTGCTTTCTGTATTTGCTATTGCAAATCAGTTCATTTAAACCTTGTAGAATGAACTGCCTTTCATTCACTCATGTATCCACGTATTCACTGGGTTCCTCCAATGTGCCAGGCAGAGTGATGAATTAAAGCAAATCAAAATAAAACAACAAACAACCTTTTTTTTTTAAATCCTGAGAATCTTGTCAGTGATTATTCTGTATTCTAGGCATGCCACTATCCTCAAAAATTATCTCATAAATTGTATTTACCTGCAAAAGATGAGGAGCCACAGTAACAATAACCTACAGGCAGATTCACTAAGGTGGACACAGTTTTACAGGACTGTTTCACCAATCATTAAGTGAAAGCCCAGTGGCTATTCAGTCTAGTGGGGAAAAAGAGGCTTTAGAATCAAATAACCTGTGTTTAGATTCTCGCTCTGTGCTTTGAGGACTATACGGCTTTGACTTAGCTTCTCTAAGCCTCAGTTTCTTCAAGTGAAAAACAGAAGTAGCTGCACAAGTACCAAAGGGTGGTTATAATAATTAAGTGAATTAAAACCCACAAAGTTTCTATCACTGTACCTGTTGTAAAGTTGATGTTCAATAAATTATAATTTTAGCAGCATCATTATCATGGCTGGGTTTTACAGCCTGGGAGAAATGACTGCCCCAAGCAAGGAATTCTTTTTTCTCAGAAAAAGAATGACAGGGTTAATTTTGAGTAGGCTGAGGATAACTAGGTTGTAAAAGAAGTGTATCACATGTCCTAACCGATCCCTCTTCTCTTTTGAGTTGTGCTCCTACTTCATTCACCTAAGGACCCATTATCTCCATAGATGCCCCTTTATATTAGCAACCCATTCACTGGGCCTTACCTGTCACCATTATCTTTTCCTCTATCATCCAAACTTATTTAGATACAGCTCAACTCAGGGCGTTGGTGAATTACTTTAAATGAGTCAAGGGAAGGGAAATTGATAAATCAGTTTACTTTTTGCTTGGGGATGGAGGTGATAGAAATGTAAGAAAGAAGACTGGATAGCTGGATCAAAACAAAACAAAATGAACCCAGAACTTAATGATTCAAACTGAACAGCAGAAAGTGTCTTTTTATATATAAGCATGTCAATATTGCCCTGCTTACCAACTACAACATTCACATCTAGCCTGAGTGAATGGAAAGCCCATTCCCTTATAAGCTAAAAACGAATGAATGGATGCAAACAGCATATGCTCAGTCATAGGAGTACTGGCTTCATGGGACCTCACTTTGGCTCACAGAATTACAGAAGACTACAGCTGAATACAGAACACTAGAGTTTACAGACAGAGACACTGAGGCCCAAAGATGTCTTATATGACGTGCTGAAGGCAACCTAGCTACTAGCTGCAGAGCTAAAACTAGAACCAAGGTTTCTTTCAGTTTCATCCAAAACTAATTTAAAATGATAAAGGTATAGTGTGTTTAGGTGGTTAGAGTTATATTTTGTTTTTGTTTATTGTTATTTTGTTTCGTGTGAAAAGATGCAGTCTGACTTTCAGAAAGGGCTTAGGTCTGAGGAATTTATGTGCCTGTGGTGATGGTGGAGCCGTCCATGAATGCTCTGAAACAGCAAGCAAAATTTCAAGCAGATGTGGTTTTTTATTTTTTAAAGGAATAGGACCCAAAGCTTTTACCAGATTTTCAAGGTCGTCAGTAAGCAAAACCAGGTGAAATGCGTTGGATTGGGTAGAGACTAGAGCAATTAGACTAGTGGTTTCCAAGGTGCTGAAGGTGGGAATGTGTCCAGTGCAGACACAGGCAACATGGGGTAGGGAGAAGCTGGCTGGCAAAGTGGACTTTGCAGTGGCACCTTGGGCAAGCAGGGCAGCTTTACTTTCTCCCTGCTTTCCAAATTAGTGTTCTGCTCCATTTGCTGGAGGAAAGGCTTCTGCTGCCAGGAATAGGAGGACTGATACCATTGTTAGACGACATCCTATACAATATCAACAAAGCTGTGACCTCCACACTCATTTTTGAAAAAAATAATTTACAGCATTCTACCAAGAGCCCCTATCTACTGCTGTCCTATTACTTCCCCATTTAGCAATCAAGATGATACCTCTTGCTTCCCAACATCTTTGTGAATGCATGCTGGTGGTAAGAAAATAAGGACCAAGAACTGAAGCTCCTTAGAAAAAAGAACTTATGTCCATCCTCTCTCATCATGAGAGGATAATGGAAATTACTTTTTCCATTTCCCTGGCTTCTCAACATCCCAAAGGCCTGGGTGTTGCTATAGTTGTACCCGAAACCCTGAGTGGACTGCCCACCTTTTTCTCTTTTATAACCTGTCAGTGCTCTCCCTTCCATTTTTTCTTCAGACAATAAAGAGTTGAGGGTCTATTTTTAGAAGCAAAAAGTTTTAAGTTTTATAGAATGTTTGATAACTTCAGATAGGGAAAAATGAGATCTAGCAAAAAGCAATAAAGCTTAGGAAGCAATATATTTGGTCATTCTCAACCAAAATTAGAGCTTCATGCCCCTAAGACACAGTCTAAATAATGTCGTTTGTGTTGCATTAACCTTGAGCTATAATATGGCAAAAGTGGATTACAGGAGATCACAGAAAAAAAAAAGTTGTAACATTAGCAGCAGCTAGGAGGAATATTTTGGCAAGCAATTACTCTTACAGATTCGATTATAAACATCAGAATCACAGACTGGGCCTGTATAAGTCTGTACCAAATTCAAGTATAAATATTAAATACATGACTTCACAGATAAGTACAATACTGAAAAACGACCACCCCACCAACCAGTTTTGTATATTAGTTTTGATGTTTGTCTTCTTTAGCTTTTACCTGCCTCACTGAATGTGTTTCTGAAGGGTGGCAGAACCTAGGGTGGGAGGGGTAGTGAGAGATGAGCTGGTCCAATTCTACCTCTCCCATCCAAAACAGGTGCAACCGTTTCTTCTTGTCAAAATGCTCTCTTTGAATTATAATTTTTAAAGATAGTCTCTTATTGAACAGCTGGGCTTACACTCAGCAATGTTCCAGGTGTTGCAAGTTACCTTATATAAGTGTAAGATAATAATCTTCTTTAACAGGCACTTATGATCTCACTGGAAACTGAGACAGACACTTGAGCAGCTGTTAGTCATGCTATGTGACAACAGGCAGAGCAGGAAGTGATGAAAATATCAGTGTTGATCTTACTGTCTTCTTTGATATCCTTTATAATACCTAGTATTAGGTTTATGACACAGCTTGTTGAACAAGAGTTCGACAGAGCACTGGGCTAAGGAATAGAAGCCTGGCCTCTAACAGCCATTGAAGTAGATACTTATGATTAGAAATGGCATAGTCATAGGGACAGAAGTCATAATCATTTATTTAGTATTTATTATATTCCAAGGACTTCTTGTACATTCACTGACTTTATCATTACAATACCCATAAAATAAGTAATACTCTTACTATACAGACGAAGACGTCTTCCCCGAGGTTCTACGGCCAGTGTGTGGAAGCGTTGCAATTTCATACCTGGCCAGTGTGTAGAAGGGTTGCGATTTCATACCAGACCTGTCCAATTTGTAGGCCCATATTCCAGTCCTGCCCAAGTACAGCCCTTTCTGAGATTCTGTAAATCTGTGTTAAAATATCCACTATAATATCATTTTCAATTATTAAATATAGCAAGCTCATAAAGTATTTAGATATTACTGACATCTAGGCATGTAATAATATTCTACTTCTTATATCGATACATCTTAACTACTACTACTACAGCAACTGTAAAATAACACAGAAGACTACAGTTCACACTGAAGGCTAGGACAATCAGAATACATTAATAACTGGTAAATTACATAGCCATTTTATTTCACTTCGATAAATGAAACATTGAGTTGAACTTGAGATATGTGAGTAGTGAAGTAAATAAATATTGTGTTGCTGACTGGAAGGAGGAGATACAAATCTGACAAAGATTTAATGATATGGTTACAAGAAAATTATTGTAGACAAATAATATCTACATAACTTTCAAGTGTAACTCTCAAACAGAAAAAACAAATACAAATGGGATCTATCTCCAGTACTAAGGACCATCTCATGTTTAAACAAAGTCAGGTGAAGATGCAATCACTTCCTGATAATGGCAACTAATTAGGGGGACTTACATGTAACACCTGTATGTGCTCAGCTGGATCCCCTGAAGCCAACTTTATTTAGTCTTAGAAGGTTTCAATTAATCCACGCAGCTTCCTGCACTAAGAAGTCAGACAATGGTTTTTAAAAGCCACTTTCTCCTACTGAGTCTAAAAATAAACACTGATAATTTTAGAGAGGGAGAAAACCTGGGAGCACTTAGAAAAAAAGGGAAAGGCTAAGGTTCTGACTCCAAATCCTGCTTTATCTTCCTTTTCTAAAGAATGTGGGGAAAAAATGACAGTTCGAAATGACAGCTCTTTCCCAATTTATATTCCCAGCATTGAAATAAAGATGTAAATTCTAATAAGGAAATGAATTTCCACTCTCCTGAGAGATTACAGGCGCTCGACTGGGAAGAAAGAAGGGAGGGAAGAAAGGAGAAAGGAAAGAAGGTAAGACTAGCATAAATGCTAGGACATGCAGATCGCTAGACATGAACAGGACGGGGGAGCCCCTGGGAAAAGGAAGACTGGAAAATCTCACACCCTAGAGACTACCCGAAACATGCATGCTAGATATGAGCAGAGAAGAAGGAAAATACTTAAGCAGGAAGGAACACCCTGGAACATCTCTTAAGATAGATGCTCAGTAATTGTTCACTCTGCAGTTAAGCTGTCAGAAAGTAGCTGATGAAGAAGGAAAGAGGGCAAAGGTGAAATCCCTAAGAAGTACACAGGTGCAGTAAGTACATATTTAACCACTGTGAGACCTTCCAGGGGTGACTGTAATGAGCAGCACCATCATTAGGAAGAAGTTACTTCCAACAGTGAGCCTCTATCTGTGCATCAACTGACAGTGAGGGAGAACACCACATACCTGGAATGAGAACTAGGTGGGAGAAAGGCAGAGACTTAAGGCAGAAGAGGGAAACTAGACAAAGACAAAGGTAGAGAGTTAAGACAGAGGCGGGAACTTAAAGAGTGACAAAAGAAAAAACCTTAAGCAGAACTCTCGGGGCTGTTGGCTCATTCTCTTTCCAGCAGCCCACTATGCCTTTCCTTTCAGTGTGTATTGTCTCTAAACTCTGCCACTGCTTTAAGCCTTGCTGCTACTGTGGCTTTTTTCCAGCCACAACGGCCTGCTCCTCTCTTAACTGTACTTCCTTCAAAAAACTCTCTGCTCTTCATTTTCCTTCAACAAACTCCCTGTTCTTTGTTTTCCTTCAATAAATTTTATGCTTTCTTTGCTAAATTTGTCTCTCGGCCAAATTCTTTCTCCAAGTAAGACAAGAACCAAGGACTTCCGCACTTTCCGGTAATGCAATTGAAATGGATACAGGGGAATTATCTTTCTAGTTTTGGGGAATAGCTTTATATTTATCTTCAAAGTTGTCTTTTAATTTCGAAATGAACAATGTTCATTTACCCTTCTACCATGGAAATAAGGTAAAGGATAAACATAAAACCTTTCATTTCCTGAATCTTATTATCATGTGAACCCTTCACCAATCTGAGCTTTTCATGCTCCTCATATGTATGACTCATCATAAAGGTACAAAGTTTCTAAAGTCATTTTACAAATGAGAAAATGATGGTATCAGGTATTAAGAAACACATCTGAGTTTTACTCAATGAAAAAGTTGAAAAACAAAGCAAAACAAAGCATTTCCAGAACAGGTTCCTAGTAGCTTAAATAATTAAAGTACCATGGAAAATAGAATTTGGTGTAACAGGATGAATTATGGAGATATATACTACTGTACTATCTCCCTTGTTGATATGGATTTGAAACTAGCCCAACTGTCCCATAGAACTAATATTTACAGTTGTTTAAAATAAACATAGAAATTGGCTCTCCTAATCTTACAACTTAGATTTGTGTTATCTGAGTTCCTTCCTCAGGCCTCCTGGATAGTATCAAGGAAGTGAAATTCTCCAGATTACCACATCCAGACAGTGAGAAGCCAGACCCCTTCATCTCTCATGATTTCTTCACTTCTCCCTAATTCCTGTTTACTTATATGTAGTTAACATTCCTTCCCTGCTATATATATAAGCCCCTGATTTTAATTGGTCAGAGAGGTGGATTTAAGACTGATCTCCCAACAGCTGCAGCACTCAAATGAAGCCTCTTCCCTGGTAATGCTCATCTCAATGACTGGCCTCCTGTGCAGTGAGTATCAGGACCTAGATCCATCCCCTGATGTTTTGGTAACAGATTCATTCACAGAAGTGTTATAAGAGAGTTTCCACTTTCTTCCTCTTCCCACATGCTTAGAAAGGGCAAAAAGACCCTAGTGTAGGGATATAAGTATTAATAAGAAGACGGGTGGGGTAAGTTCCCAAGTCGTGGTGACTCATGCTCTTTTCCAGTGGCTGGCCTTAGAAGTATCAGTACCTGCAAGGACAGATGATAATAAAGATGCTAGTGGAGACTCTGGAGGTAACAGCACAAGGTTCAATTACTAGAGTAGCATAGAGGAAGTTAAATCACCAGGGAAACTGCCTACTTTTGAGTTTGGGACAAAAGTGTCTTCCTAGCAATCTTTTTCCTGATTTTCCTGTACTGATGGATGGACCTGGTTACTTTAGGAGAATGAGAACTCTCTTGAGAAAAACACACAGACTTTGTAGTTTCACAATCTATCCCCAAACTGGCAATCAGAAAACAATATCACACAAGAAAAAGAGGGTTCACTGAAAACACTCCCTGAGAAAACTGTACTTCAAGTATCATAAAAAAAAATGACTGTACTGTGAAAGTTACATTTTCCAAGTTTGGTTTATAACATGATGCTTCAAATGGAAAATATATATATATATATATATATATATATATATATATATATATATATAATATTAAAAAACCACTTTCATAAGGAGAAGTATCTATTAACACTATAACCAAATACCACACAGTTGACTGAAGTGGGAGAGTAGTTTGAGATGAATTATGAAACAAAGAGGATCCGTGTCTAATAATGAATCTTTAAAGTCCTTGGCCAAAGTTTCTCTTTTCATCCAGGCTGACAAATGTGTTTTGGGATATGACATCCAGAAAAATCCTTGGAAGGTGTTTTAAGAGTAATTTTTCTTTCAGGAGACAAAGTAGTAAAGGGGCAAGGTAAACTGGCTTCTGCATTTCTTTGACACACGTATCTGTTTAATATGATATGACCACACTTATCTATAATAGCACAAATTAGATGGAAATTTAATATATGTTACATTTTGCTGCCTTTTAAAATAATAATGCACCAAATATAAACAGATTCCGTCTAGCATTATTTCTTTTCTTGATGATCCAAGATAAACATTATGAATTACTTCATTGTGTGAATTTGGGCAAGTCATTTGAACCTCTCCAAATTTTCAGTGTTCTCATCTTTACAATGGGAATGATAGAATCATGATGGTGGATTAAATGAGATCTTCCTGATAAAACACTTCGTATAGAGCTCCATACATTATTAAGGATTCACCCAAAATGTTAGCCACTGCTACTTTTTGACTTATATCCTTTCTTTTGACTGTGATCTCAAAAATTGAGGTTGGCCTATAACATGTAGCTTTTAAAAAGTTACCACATAAGATTAACAACTCCCACTTCTCTTCTAGGAAGAGAAAGAAAAGAAAAGAAAAAAGAAAAGAACAGAAAAGAAAAGGAAGGAAGGAAGGAAAGGAAAAAGAAAATATTTAACTCCCATTTTTTCCAGTATCACAGCCTGATGTCAGAGGAAGCCCTCTCAGTATAGAAAACTAAAAATACGGAATTTTTTTTTTTTTTTTTTTTTTTTTGAGACAGTGTCTTACTCTGTTGCCTAGGCTGGAATGTAGTGGCACAATCTCAAGTCACTGCAGCCTCAACCTCATGGGCACAAGTGATCCTCCCACCTCAGCCTCCCAAGTAGCTGGGACTACATGTGCCCCCCACCATGCCCATCTGATTCTTGTATTTTTAGTAGACTGGGTTTTGTCATGTTGCCCAGGCTGGTCTTAAAATCCAGAGCTCAAGGGATCCACCTACCTTGGCCTATCAAAGTGCTGGGATTATGGGCATAAGCATCTGGCCCTGAATAAATATTTAAAAACAATATTTTAAACACATAGGTGAGCTATCAGGAGAATAACCAAATCTTCTGAGGTAGAAAAAATTCCTGAAGCCTCTTGGTAAACCAGGGCTGAAGAAAGAATTTTCCCTAAAGCCTCTGCTCATCCTGGAAGGTCTAGACTTGAGCTTGTGCTTTAAACTTGTAAAAGGCTGAGGGTCAGCAGACAAGCCTGTGGCCCTGCAAAATAGCACACTGGATCACACACTCCTGAGATCCTTCTTCCTCCATACCACTCTCCCATAGTAAAATAATTGGAGAAAAAGTCTACCTTTTAGAGGCAGATGGTGAATGAAGCTACTTGCCTATCTCAGCCTCAGCTCAGAATGTGGCATAGAGGGTCAGGGGAAAGGCATTCCTGAGAATTCCTGATCACAGGCTCACTCACAGGCATGTTTGGGGTTGGAATTTCCACACTATTTATGGGGCCTCACTAACAGTCCTATCTGCAGGAACATATTTTCAACCAGGCCTTGAAGAACTGTCCCAAAGTCCCAAGGACAACATGAGCTTGCCATCATAAAATCACCCAACAAGTGAGCAAGTCAACAGAAACAACATACACAACCAGACCTGCAAACCTGTAGATAGTTTTACTGGGAAGAATATAAAGTAAGTATAAAGAAATGAAAGAAATATCAAGAGTATGCCTAGGCTACAAGAGACTTTCAGAACTTACAGGCAAACTTGAAAATGAACCAAACAGTATATCCAGAAAGGAAAAAACATAAGACTTGCTATCAGAAATTTAATTTAGACAAATAGGAAATTGGACATAGTAGAAGAAAGATGAATAAGACCAGATAATAGTTGTAGCAAACATAAAAGGTATATTCTGAACAATTTCTATGAAAATTCTGAAATACAGATGAAATGGACAAATCCCTAGAAAAGTGGAATTTATTGAAACTGATTCCAGAAGAAATAGAAAGCCTGAATCATCTTAAACATTTAAAGAGGCTGAAATCAGCAGTTAAAAATTCTTCCAACTTAGAAAACACCATACCCAGATAGTTTTACCAATGAATTTTACCAAACTGGTAATTTCAATCTTATATAAAGTCTGCCAAAAACAGAAAAAGAAGAAACTCTCTCCAAGTCATTTTATCGGGCTATCAAAACCTTGATATTAAAACCCCGGAGAGATCCAAGATGGCCGACTAACAACAGCTCAGGAATGTAGCTCCCAGTGAAAGCGCAGAGAACGAGTGGACGCCGCACTTTCCGACAAGTTTTTGTTGCCCACAGACCGGGAGATTCC
>PVKP010035681.1:0-23080 GCA_004027715.1 Plecturocebus donacophilus | reverse complement strand
ATTGTTAAACACAATTATTGGCATAAAAGAGGTTTTTAATACCCATTTTTAGACTGTATTCTAGCCTGGGCAATAAAACAAGAATCCCATTCTCTCTCCCTCTTTCTCTTCCTCTTTCTTTCTCTCTTTCATTCTTTTTCTTTCTTTCTTTTGCTGTTTCTTTCTTTCTCCTTTTCTCTTTTTCTAAAATCTCTTCCTCCTTCTTTCTCTTTCATTCTTTTTTCTTTCTTTTGCTGTTTCTTTCTTTCTCCTTTTCTCTCTTTTTCTAAAATCTCTTCCTCTTTCTTTTTCTTTTTTCTTTATTTTGCTATTTCTTTCTTTCTCCTTTTCTCTCTTTTTCTAAAATCTCTTCCTCTTTCTTTCTCTCTTTCATTCTTTTTATTCTAAAAAAATAAAAATACAAAAAAATAAAAATACAAAAAAATATAGCCAGGCATGATGGCACATGCCTGTAATCCCAGCTACTGGGGAGGCTGAGGCAGGAGAATTACCTCAACAACAACAACGAAAAACAAAACAAAACAAAAAAGTTAAGAAATAAGAAAAATACAAAAAAGAAAACCACACATAATCCCAAATCTTACCACCTAAAAAAAAAGGCTAATATTTGATTAGAAATATATTAGAAAAATATTAAAATATTATATATTAGAAATTTCTAATATTTTCCAGATCTCATTCTCTAGATATATAAAATAAATGGAGAGAAGGGGAGAATGAGCGGTCATACTATAAATATGATGCATTTACACTTAGAATTGCCTTTAGGATAAATCTTGATTTTAATCTTTTTTTTTTTTTTTTAGTTTTTTTGGCTGTAAGTTCATTCAATGAAAAATAATCCTCTCCAATTTTACTGAGGTGGTTGACCATGACCACGACCAAATCCCACCTCTAAACTGGAATTCAGTTGCTGACCCAGCCCCAGTCTCAGCTTTCTTGTTTGCAGGTGTCTCTCTCGGCTTCACCTCGTGGGAGTCCTGTGGGCCGCTCACCCTCCAGACCTTTAGGCCGAGGCCTGCCAGTCTCTGGACGGCTGTGGCATAGGGTGGCAGGCACAGTTTCCAGGGGCAGATGAAGGTAGTCACAGAGAAACTGGATATTTTCATTGGTAAGGTACTGGTAGAAACGTCTCCAGACAAACTATTCTTTCACGTAGCCTCAGGATTGAGAGACTGCACGGCCTTCGCAACATGAAGGCTGGGCACGTTCTTGTCTTCCAGCTCCGGGTGCTTGGCATGCAGACATCCTTCTTGGCCACCATGACTTCCTCCTTGTAAGGTATTTCATAGATGGCAATCCAGTTCTTCTTAGGCATCACATCTTGGCGGCTGCAGGAGCTGGGGCCAGGGCTGGAAAGGGACTTTAATCTTCTTAATCTAAGTCCTATTTCCAAATTGTCCCAAATATTGTTGTACCCTTGCCTCTCACTAGCCTCTCCCAAATCACTCTGTCTTAGACGAAGCATTTAGCATGTTGCATTAAACAAGGCCTAAACGTTTCTCATCTTTACTCTTACTGATTCCTTCCCCAGCTGGCTGACACAGCCCACCCAGAGCAGAAGTGCTCTCCTCCTCCTCTGGGCTCAAAAAGCACCTCATGACCCACACATTCTTTTGGCACTTGCTCTGTCTTCTTTCAGTGTTTGTTGTCTTCTTGTGACATAGTGTCATTATATTAATTTTTTCCAGAACAAGAATTGTGTTTTCTTCTTTCATGAGCGGCAGGGGACATTTGGGACTTTCCACACAGTGCTGAAGACAGTGTAGGTAAGTGCTTAATCAATAATTCCCAGATAAGTGTTGATTGATAATTCCCAGATCGCACAGATAAAAAAGCTGCATTTTGCATTTGTTGGGTAGTTTTGATTTGCTGCCTACTTGCTTTGCAAAAGGCAGATGGGGTGTCTGGAAGTGTCACAGAAATGGCGGGGTTCAATGGAGGATTTATCAATGTCAACTTGGGACATATGTTAAAAAAAATGCACCTCTGGAGAAAGGCTAGGTGCTTAGTGGGAGGAACCGCAGAAACATGCCTGACAACAGCACTACCAAAGCACATCCCCAAGTCGCTTCACATGTCACACAAACTGAGACTAAATAAGGGTAAATAAATGCGTGTAACATTTACAGGGAAGCTAATGCATTAGTACCCCCTGGATTAAGAAAGGATGAAGAACAAAACATTGAAAAGATGAGAAACAGACTGAGGAGAAAACTGTCTGTTGAGAGAAAAAATAATTAGAAGTTCCTCAGGGGGAAATGCAGGACAGGTGCAGTGAGGCAAGGCAGTGTAGTTCTTTGTCTAATTGAGTGTTATAAACCCGCTAAAAAATCCTGCTTATGTGAAAAAGAGTAAAACCTTGGAATGAGCAAGATCCATAATTGAGACCATATGCATCCCTGTTTTTCAGACTTTTCAGGGACTGAATAGTGAATATACTGTGAAGACAATCTTAGGATCTCATTTGTATTGGTCAATAATATAAAGAAGTTCTACTTTATATATGAAGATATATTCTGTTAAAAGTGGAAAAGAAAAAAATAAGGGTGATTTCTGAACCTTGACTTTTAGCTAATGCCTTTTTAAGTTTATATGTGCGCGCACACACACACACACACACACACACACACACACACACACACACAATTCAGCCAGTATCTCAGAGATACAAGTAGATTCCGAGTTGAGAAGGTGTTGTGGATACCTCAGAAGTATTACCAAAGTCCATGGCACTTTGAACCAAGGGCTCTGCCACCTTTGAGACAAGTCCCAGGAAAATGTTTTCCTCTGGTTCTACTTTGGGTAGGGAATGGCAATCCTGCCATCACAATTCCTGCAATCTCAGGCAAGTAGTTGATCTATTTTGTCCACATATGTTATCATCTTCCCTCTGCAGCAAATCGTTTACTAGCCAGAAACTGAGAAGAAATAGATGAGAAGAATAGGTCAGAGCTTTGGAGTCAGGCTCAATTTGGGGTTTTAACTTTATGATCTAGAGGAATTATTTCCCTCTGAACCTCAGTTGCCTGGTGAATAAAATGGAAATAATAATTCCTGCCTACCAAGATTGCTGTTATACTAAATGGCACAAACATAATAAAGGTTTGTGCTTCTCTGACAATTCCATCGACACAGAGGAGCAAAGAAAATCAAAGTAGCAATGTCTATACTGTGTGACATTCTCCCATATCCATTACTGAATAGAAAGTAAGTGATCCAAACAAATCTTTCTACAATCTTGGCCTAGAACTAAGAAACACGAGGCAGTCTAGGTTGGCTACTTGTTGAGATAGAAATGTGTGTGGTAGTATTTAGCCATATGATTGCCAAAGCAAGAAAAGCTTCCTGAAGAGGAAGAGAAAGAGGGAAAGACTGAAGAAGAATGTATTAGTCCATTTTTGCACTGCTGTAAAGAACTGCCCAAGACTGGATAATTTACAAAGAAAAGAGGTTTAATTGACTCATAGTGCCACATGGCTGGGGAGGCCTATAATCATAAGGGGAAGTAGGCACGTCCTACAGGGCAGCAGGTGGGAGCAAGAGGGAGACAGAGAGAGAGAGCATGTGAAGGAGGAACTGCGAAACACTTATAAAACCATCGCATGTCAAGAGCACGAGAACAGCATAGGGGAAACTGCCCCCATGATCCAATCACCTCCCTCCCTCCTCACACGTGAGGATTACAGGTCCCTCCCTTGACACGTGGGGATTACAATTCCAGATGAGATTTGGGTGGAGACACAGCCAAACAACATCAAAGAAAGAAGGAGAGAACTCCTCACCAGGGTTCCTGATAGCTGGTCAGTACCTAGACCCTGTTTGTGATATTTAGCTTACTTCTTGGGTTTGTATCCATGAGATAATTCGATAGCTTTACACTGAATTTCTTCGATGCATGAAATGGTTGGAAA
The DNA here is from genome assembly GCA_004027715.1 of Plecturocebus donacophilus. Taxonomy (NCBI): domain Eukaryota; kingdom Metazoa; phylum Chordata; class Mammalia; order Primates; family Pitheciidae; genus Plecturocebus; species Plecturocebus donacophilus. The sequence goes on along the minus strand of PVKP010035681.1, from coordinate 19,166 downwards.
TGGATATTTGTCACTTGGCAATCATAAGAGATTTAACTAAAATCATATCTTAATGTCTGTAGGACAGCAACTAACACAGTAATATACTCTTTTGGTAATCACTTTATATCCTTCGAGTATGAAGTTCTTGGACACATTTAAGGAGATTCTTAGGCAGTCCTAAAAAAGAACTAAAACTTCCATTTTACTATATCTAATAATCTGATTTTTAAATGGACATTTTTAAATGCGTCATTTTTACTGGTATAAGGTGAGTCTCCCAGAGCAATTGGTGGAGATATTTTTTTCAAGTGATAAATAAATACAATAAAATCAGGCCAGGCATGGTGGCTCATGCATGTAATCCCAGAACTTTGGGAGGCCAAGGTAGGCAGATTGCTTGAGCCCAGAAGTTCAAGATCAGTCTGAGCAACATGATGAAACCCCATTTCTATATTAAAAAAAAAATACAAAAATTAACCAGGCATGGTGGTACAAGCCTGTAGTCTCAGCTACTTAGGAGGCTGAGGCAGGTGAATTGAATGAGGAGGTCGAGGTTGCAGTGAGCCATGCTGGCACCACTGCACTCCAGCCTGCGTGACAGAGCAAAATGCTGTCTCTAAAAATAAATTAATAAATGAATAAATCCTATTCTGCTTTTTTTTTAATTTTCACGGGTACATAGTAGATATATATATTCATGGAGTATATAAGATGTTTTGATATAAGCATGCAATGCACAATAATCACATGAGAGTAAATGGAGTATCTATCACCTCTAGCACTTATCCTTTGTGTTACAAATAATCCAGTTACACTCTTTACATAATGTTTAAATTTACAATTATATTATTATTGACTACAGTCACCCTGTTGTGCTATCAAATATTAGTTCTTGTTTATTCTTTCTAATTACTTTTTGTACCCATTAACCATCCCCACTTCCTCCCAACCTCCCAATTACCCTTCCTAGCCGTTGGTAACCATCCTTCTACTCCCTATCTCCATGAGCTCAATTGTTTAAATTTTTAGCACCCACAAATAAGACAAACATGCAAAGTTTGTCTTTCTGTGCCTGGCTTATTTCATTGAACATGATGATCTCCAGTTCCATACATGTTGTTGTGTATGACAAGATCTCATTCTTTTTATGGCTGAATAGTATTCCATTGTGTGTATGTACCACATTATGCTTATCAGTTTGTCTGCTGATGAACACTTGAGTTGGTTCCAAATATTGAATATTGTGAATAGTGCTGAAATAAATATGGGAGTGCTGATACCTCTTTGGTAGGCTGATTTCCTTTCTTTGGGATATCTACCTGAAAGTGGGATTGCTAAATAGTATGAAAGCTCTATTTTTCATTTTTTGAGGAACTTCCGAACTGATCTCCATAGTGGTGGTACTAATTTACATTCCCACCAAAAATGTACAAAAGTTCCTTTTTATCCATATCCTCACCAGCATTTTTTATTGCCTGTCTTTTGGATAAAGGCCATTCTAACTAGAGCAAGATGATATCTCATGATAGTTTTGGATTTGCATTTATCTGATGATCAGTAATGCTGAGCACCTTTTCATATATCTATTGGCCATTTGTATGTCTTCTTTTGAAAAATATCTATTCCTATCATTTGCCCATTTTAAAATCAGATTATTAGATATATATATAGTTGTTTGAGCTCCTTATATTTTCTGGTTATTAATCCCTTGTGAGATGGGTAGCTTGCAAATATTTTCTCCCATTCTGTGGGTCATCTCTTCCTTTTGTTGATTGTTTCCCTTGCTATGCAGAAGCTTTTTAACTTGATGCGATACCACTTGTCTATTTTCACTTTGGTTGCCTGTGCTTGTGAAGTATTATTCAAGAAATCTTTGCCCAGCCCAATGTCCTATAGTTTCCTCAACGTTTCCTTGTAATAGTTTCATAGTCTGAGGTCTTCGATTTAAGCCTTCAATTTCCTTGTCATAGTTTCATAGTCTGAGGTATTTGATTTAAGCCTTTAATTTTGATTTGATTTTTGTATATGGCAAAAGACAGGGGTCTAGTTTCATTCTTCTGCATATGGATACCTAGTTTCCCCAGCTCCATTTATTGAAGAGACTGTCTTTTCTCCAATGTATGTTCTTGGCACCCTTGTCAAAAATGAGTTCACTGTAAATGTATGGATTTATCTCTGGGCTCTCTATTCTGTTCCACTGATCTAGGTATCTGTTTTTATGCTGGTACCATGCAATTTTGGTTACTATCGCTCTGTAGTGTAATTTAAAGTCAGGTAATGTGATTGCTCCAGTTTGTTCTTTATACTCAGGATACAGCTGGCTATTCCAGGTCTTTTGTGATTCCATATAAATTTTGGAGTTTTTTGTCTATTTCTATCAAGAATCTCATTGATATTTTGACAGGGATTACACTGAATCTGTACATTGCTTTGGTAGTATGGACATTTTCACAATACTGATTTTCCATTCTGTGAACATGAAATATCTTTCCTTTTTTGTGTGTGTGTCCTCTTCATTTCCTTAACCAATGTTATACCATTTTCATTGTAGAAATCTTTCACTTCTTTGGTTAATTCGTAGGTATTTAATTTTATTTGAAGTTAGTGTAAATGGGATTACTTTCTTGATTTCTTTTTCAGATTGTTTGCTGTTGGCATATAAGAATGCTACTGATTTTAGTATGTTGATTTTGTATCCTACGACTTTACTGAATTATTTATTAGTTCTAATAGTTTTATTGGAGGAGTCTTTAGGTTTTTCCGAATATAACATCATGTCATCTGCAAACAAGGATAATTTGACTTCTTCCTTCCAATTTGGATGCCCTTTGTTTTTTCCTCCTGTCTGATTTCTCTAGCTAGGACTTCCAGTACTGTGTTAAATAACAGTGGTGAAAGTGGGCATCCTTGTCATATTCCAGATTTCAGAGAAAAGGCTTTCAGTTTTCCCCCATTCAGTATAATACTAGCTATGGGTCTATCATATATGGTTTTTATTATGCAGTTTTTTGAGAATTTTTAGCATGAAGGAATGTTGAATTTTATCAAATGCTTTTTCAGCATCAACTGAAATGATCATATAGTTTTTGTCCTTCATTTTGTTGACATGATGTATCACAGTAACTGATTAGCATATGTTGAATCATCCTTGCATCTCTGGGATGATTACCAGTTGGTCATGATGAATGATCTTGTTAATGTGTTATTGAATTTGGTTTGCTGTACTTTGTTGAGTATTTTGCATCAATATTCATTAGGGATATTGGCCTGTAGTTTTCTTTTTCTAATGTTTCTTCGTCTGTTTTTGGTATGAGGGTAATATCTCATTGAATGAGTTTGGAAGTTTTCCTTCCTCTTCTATTTTTTAGAATAGTTTGAGTATTATTGATATTAATTCTCCTTTAAATGTGTGGCAAAATTCAGCAGTGAAGCCATCAGATCCTGGGCATTCCTTAGCTGGTAGACTTTTTAATACAGCTTCCATTTCATTACCTGTTATTGGTCAGTTCAGATTTTGGATTTCATCATGGTTCAATATTGGTAGGTTATATGTGTCTAGGAATTCATCTATTTCTTCTAGATTTTCCAATTTATTGGCATATAGTTGCTTATAGTAGCCACGAATGATCCTTTGAATTTCTGTGATATCAGTTGTAATGTCTCCTTTTTCATGTCTAATTTTATTTGCTTGGGTTTTCTCTCTTTTTTTCTTTGTTAGTCTAGCTAAAGATTTGTCAATTTTTGTTTATATTTTTAAGAAACCAACTTTTCATTTTGTTGATTTTTGTACTGTTTTCTTCATTTCAAATTCGTTTATTTCTGCTCTGATCTTTACCATTTCTTTTAATCTACTAATTTTTGGGTTGGTTTGCTCTTGCTTTTCCAGTTAAGACACACTGATAAACTATTTATTCAAAGTTTTTCTTCTTTTTTGATGTAAGTGCTTATAGCTATAAACTTCTCTCTTAGTATTGCCTTCATTGCATCCCATAGTTTTTGGTATGTTGTGTTTCCATTATCATTTGTTTCAAGAATTTTTTCAATTTCCTTCGTATTTCTTCATTGACTTACTGGTCATCCAGGTGCATATTGTTTAATTTCCTTGTGTTTGTTTAGTTTCCAAAATTCCTCTTGTTATTAACATCTAGTTTTTTTCCACTGTGGTCAGAGAAGGTGCTTGATATTATTTTAATTTTGTTAAATGTTTTAAGACTTGTTTTGTGACCTAAAATATGGTCTAGCCTTGAGAATGCTTTATGTGCTGAGAAGGAGAATGCATTTTCTGCAGCCATTGGATGAAATGTTCTGTAATATTTATTAGGTCCATTTGGTCTATAGTGCAGATTAAATTTGATGCTTCTGTGTTGGTTTTCTACCTGGAAGATATTTCATTGCTAATTGTGGGGTCTTGATGTCTCCAGCTATTATTGAATTGGAACTTATCTCTTTCTTTGGCTCTAATATTTTCTTTATATATCTTGGTGCACCAGCATTGCATGCATATATATTTACAGTTGTTACATTTTTGCCAAATTGACCCCTTTATCATTATACAATGACCTTCTTTGTCTCTTCTCATAGTTGTTATCTCGAAATCTCTTTTCTTCTGATATGAATATAGTGACTCCTATTCTTTTTTGGTTTCCATTGACATGAAATATCTTTTCCCATTCCTTTCACTATGCATGTCTTTGTAGGTGAAGTGTGTTTCTTGTAGGCAACAGATCACTGGGTCTTGTTTATTTATCCATTTGACCACTTAATTGTATTTTTATTGGAAAATTTAGCCCATTTACATTCAATGTTATTATTGATTGATAGGCACAGACTTACTCCTGCCATTTTGTTATTTGTTTTCTGGTTATTCTGTGGTATTCTTTTCCTTCTTTCCTTCCCTTCCATGTTTCTTTTAGTGAAGGTGATTTTCTTTGGTGGTATGATTTATTGTCTTGCTTTTCACTTATTGTGTATTTTTTATATGTTTTCCAAAGTTACTATGAGGCTTGCAAATACTACCTTTTAGCTCATTGTTTAAAACTGAAGAAAATGCTGAATAAATGAGCAAAGAGAAAACTAATAAAAACTGCATGTTAACCCCATCCCCCCACTTTTTAACTTTGTGTTGTTTCTATTTATTTCTTAATGTACTGACTATGTCTTGAAAAGTTGTACTTATTATTTCTGATTGGTTCATTGTTTAATCTTCTTTTTAAGATAAGGAGAGTTTGTACACCACAGTTATAGTGTTATAATATTCTGTGTTTTTGTGGATATTTGACAGTGAGTTTTGTACTTTGAGATGCTTTCTTATGGTTCATTAACATCCTTTTCTCTCTGATTGAAGTACTCACTGTAGAATTAATTGCGAGATAGGCCTGGTGTTGATGAAACCCTTCAGCTTTTGTTTGTTTGGGAAGTCTTTATTTCTCCTTTAAGTTTGAAGGATATTTTTCATTAGATTTTTCATCAGATACACTTTTCTAGGGTAAGTTTTTTTTTCTTCAGCACTTTAAATATGTCATGCCACTCTCTTCTGGCCTATAAGAATTCCAGTGAAAAATATCCTGCCTGATGTATTGGAACTCCATTGTATGTTATTTATTTCTTTTCCCTTACTATTTTTAGGATCCTCTTACCCTTGACCTTTGGGAGTTTGATTATTGATTATTAAATGACTTGAGATACTCTTCTTTGGGTTAAATCTGCTTGATGTTCTATAACTTTCTTGTACTTCATTCAATGTTGATATCTTTCTCTAGTTTTGGGAAGTACTGTTATTATCCCTTTGAATAAACATTCTACCCCTATATATTTCTCTTCCTCCCATTTAAGGCCAATTACTCTTAGATTTGCCCTTTTAAGGCTGTTTTCTAGATCTTGTAGGCATGCTTCATTCTTTTCTATTCTTTTTTCTTTTGTCTCCTCTAGCCATGTATTTTCAAGTAGTTTATCTTCAATCTCACTAATCCTTTCTTCTGCTGCTCAATTCTCCTATTAGGAGATTCTGATGCATTCTTCAGTATATTAGTTTTATTTATCAAATCCAGATTTTCTGCCTGCCTCTGTTTAATTATTTCAATCTTCTTGTTAAATTACTTGATCGAATTCTGAATTCCTTCTCTATGTTATCTTGAATTTCTTTGAGTTTGCTCACAGCAGGTGTTTTGAATTCTCTGTGTGAAAGCTCACATATCTCTGTTTTTCCAGTATTGGCCCCGTGTGCCTTATTTAGTTCATTTGGTGAGGTCATGTTTTCCTGGATGGTATTAATGCTTGTAGATGTTCCTCAGTGTCTGGACATTGAACAGTTGGGAATTTATTGCAGTCTTCACAGTCTGGGCTTGTTTGTACCCATCTTTCTTGGGAAGGCTTTCCAGGTATTCAAAGAGTCTTGAGTGTTGAGATCTAACCTGTATCTGCATTAGAGGAATGCCAAGCCCAGTAATGCTGTGGTTCCTACAGACTTCTATAGGTACCATCTTGGTGGTCTTGGATAAGATCCAAGCGAATTCTTTGGTTTACCAGGCAGAGACTCTTGTTCTCCTCCCTTAATTTCTTACAGACAAGCAGTCTTCTCTGCTGAGCCACCTGGAGCTGGGACTAGGGGAACACAAGCACTCCTATGTCCATGACCACTGGGACTGCATTGCACTGAGTCAGACCTGAAGGCAGCATAGCACCAGGTCTGACCCAAGGACCAGTGTAACCACTACCTGGCTACCAACTATGTTCGCTTAAAGCCCTTAGGCTCTATAATCAGCAAGTGGCTAAGCCAGCCAGGCTTGTGTCTTTCTCTTCAGAATGGCAAGATTCTCAAGCCCTGAGCAGGTCCAAAGATGCTGTCCAGGAGCCAGAGACTGGAGTCAAAAACACTAGGAGTCTACCTGGTGCTCTATTCTATTTCAGTGAAGCTGGCACTCAAGCCATGAGACAAGGTTCTTCCCACTCTTCCCTCTCCTTTTCACAGGCAGAGGAGCACCCCACCATGGCCATTACCACCACCACAGACCCGCAGAGGGTACTTCCAGGCAACTGCTGATGTTTTTTTAAGGCCCAAGGGCTCCTCAGTCAGCTTGTGGTGAATGCTGCCAGGCCTGGGACGCATCCTTCAGGGTAGTGGGCATTCTTCTGGCCACTACCCTGAAGGTCTAGAATGCCATACAATAGCCAAGGCCTGGAATCAGTGACCCCAAGAGCCCATTTGATGCCCTACCCTATTGTGGCTGAGCTGGTACCTAGAGCCAGCAAATCTCAAGTGCCAACCAAGGCCCATTGAATACTACCTTGGGATTGCTGCCAGTTTTCCAGGGCCTGGGGTCTCTTTGGTCAGCAGGTGATGAACACTGCCAGGCCTGGAGCCTTCCTTTCAAGGCAGCAGGTTCTCTTTTGGTCCAGGGTGTTCTAGATATGTTGTCTGGGATCCAGGACCTGGGATAGGGGCCTGAAAACTCTTCCCAGTGCCCTATCCTACTGTGGCTGATCTTGTATCCAAGATGCAAGACAAAGTCCTCTTTCCTCTTCCCTCTCCTCTCCTCAAACAGAAGGAAATAATTACTTTTGTAATAATTCCTTGATCCCTTATACTAATGTCCCTAATTTCCTTCATTGCCTTAACCAACCTCCTTGGACTCATACCTCATTCATTCACACCAACCACTCAACTATCCTTAAATCTAGACCTAGCAATTCTATTATGAGCAGGCTTACAGGATTCTACTTTAAAACAAAAATATCCCTAGCCCACTTTCTACCACAAGGCACACCTACACCATTTATTGCTATGTTAGTAATTATCAAAACTATTAGTCTATTTATCCAACCAATGGTACTAGCAGTACAATTAACAGCCAGCATCACAGCCTGTCACCTATTAATACACCTTACTGGAGGAGCCACAATAGAACTATTAACAATTAATGTCCCCACAGCTGTGAGCTGCACTGCCCATGGTTGGGGGAGGGTGACAAGAGCACTTCGTTAGCCACCCTAGTTGGTGTCCACATCCACTGTCTTTGAGCCCAGTACAGCAGTAGGACTTGCCTAGGAACTGCAGTCCTTGTAGCTATACTGTCTTTCAAGTTTATTTAGGACCCCACAGCATGTTAGCCCATAGTGGCAAGGCTTGCTGGAACTAAAGTTCTGACCACTGGGATGGACAACTTCCCTCTGGCTAGGGCTAGTCTAAGTGTTCCCTCCATGGGTAGGTGTTGGTTGAGTTTAGTGCAATTTTGTTTTCCACCATGACAGGGCAGCACTGAGTTCAATGCAGGGTCCCATAATCACTGTGCCCTCACTTCCTCAAACACACAGATTTGCTATGTCATGCAGCCACTGCCAGGGTATGGGAGAGGAATGGCATTGGTGATTAAATACTGCCTTTCCTACGCTCTTCAGTGCCTCTTTCAGTGGTCTGAAGTTAAAATTGCGTACTGCAATTGTTCACCTGATTTTTTGCATCTTATGAAGGTGTGTTTTTTGTGCAGGTAGTTATTAAATTAGTGTTCCTGTTTCGAGGGTCTATTGATAATGGCTTCTATTCAGTCGTCTTCCTATTTTCTCTGGAGAACCCTAACTTCATACAAACGTACACTTTCCCAACTTAATTTTACAAACTTATGTTAAGCTTATATAATGGACAAGGTATTGGGTGACTGTATAAAATGATGATCAACACTCTGCCCTCAACAAAGTCATAGTGTCTGTAATAGAAGAGATAAGACAAGTATACAAATATAATAATTTGAGCTGAGTTCTGAGGCAGGAATTTAATAGGAGAAAACATGAGAAGCAAAGCTGAAGTCAGAATACCCTGTTTCCTCTATCAGAAATGCCCTCTTCCATTCCATTCCCATCCTAACAAGCTCATACTTTCAGACTTGGCTCATATGTCTCCTACTCTAGAAAACATTTCATGATTAATTTGCTTTGCCCAAGTCTGGTTGAGGTGCTCAGCTCTGTGCTTCTCTCCATCACAGCATTTATCCATCATATTACCATGACTGTTAATTTATCTGAGTCCCCCATTAGATCAATAGTTCTTAACATATTAATATGGATCAAATATTCCTCAAATACATCACAAATTTGTTACTAATAATCATTGAAATACTAACATTTTCTCTTTTTTATTGCCTTTTAGAGAATATTCAAGATATGCCTGATATCTTCACTACTCACTTGTACTAAGTTATATTTACTCAGCTGGGAGGGATAAGGTGCTTGTGTGAGAATTTAGGCCATTGCTCTAAACTTCCAATTCCCCATTTGTACTTGCACAATAGTCCTGATGTTTCTAAACTTGTTGTGCTACCACAATCTGTTTGGTTTCAGTGATGCTGTGGCATCTATATCATCACAAGCCAGACATTTACAGTGGGATAGAAAATAGATGCACTCATCCTAGAACTGGAGAGTTTTATTCAAAATATTTAAAAACCTGTAGGGATGAGCAGTGACCAGACAGGACACACCCTGGTAGTGCTAGAGCAGGATCCTGAACCTCTTCCTCCCATCCCCACATCCCTGCCAAGTGAACCTTTATTCATTAGCATATGTAGAGGTCTGGAAGATCTCAGCAGAGAAACCAGGATAGCAAGGGATACAGGGTGCACTTAAGGGTTCAGAGAAGTTATTGTTTGCCAACTGGTACAGAAGTATTTCAAGACATTTAACAACTGGACAGGCTATACTGTTGTGTACCCAGCAGATATCAGCATTGCCAGCTGGAAAAGAGAACTGGAGCAATTAATATTGAAAATAGGAAACAGATTTCAGGTGTGCTGAGACCCTGGAGAGGATTTCTAGACAGTAGCCCATAAGATATTTCTAGATGATCCAAGAGAATATGTTGCTATGGTTAAGTAAGATTGAGAAATACTATAACATGCATATTACAGTCCTCTTACATTCCACATTAGTGAATTATAATTATATATTAATGTATAATAATTACATATTAGTAAATGATAAGACCTAGAGTGAAGAAACTCTCAGACTTTACTTAGACCAAGCATATAACAAATTTATTTTCCCCAAGCAATCACGTTGTCAGGAAATTATCAATCTTTCTTATGGCACTAATGTTCTTTGCAATGATGTTTAGAAAATTTCACCCAAATTGACTGGGCACGGTGGCTCATGCCTGTAATCCAAGCACTTTGGGAGTCCAAGGTAGATGGATCATAAGGTCAGGCGTTCAAGACCAGCCTGGCCAACATAGTGAAACCGCGTCTCTACTAAAAATACAAAAAATTAGCTGGGCATGGTGGCGAGTGCCTGTAATCCCAGCCATTCGGGGGGCTGAGGCAGGAGAATTGCTTGAATCTGGGCGGAGGAGGTTGCAGTGAGCAGAGATCGTGCCATTGCACTTCAGTCTGGGCAACAGTGGGAGCCTCTGTCTCAAAAAAAAAAAAAAAGAAAAGAAGAAAAGATGGAAAAGAAAGGAAAAGAAAGAAAGGAAGGAAGGAAGGAAAGAAAAGAAAGAGAAAGGAAGAAAGGAAATAAAATTTTGCCCAAATTATCAACTTTGAAAATCTCTGGGATTAGGGACACTGATCCCACACACAATCAAAAATCTGTGTATATCTTTTGGCTCTCCAAAAACTTAACTACTAATAGCCTACTACTGACAAAAATCCTCACCATAACATACACAGTTAATTAACATATATTTTGCATGTTCTATTTTATAACACTTTATTCTACATTGTATTCTTAAAGTGAGCCAGGGAAAAGAAAATATTATTAAGAAAGTCATAAAGAAGAGAAAATACCTTTACAATACTGTACTATGTTTATTGATATGGAAAGTTTAAGTCGTCTATTTACAAGATGAATTATGTCTGAAATGGCAGGCAACTGCAGCTGCAGTCCTCAATCTACAGTACATATCAAGCAATTCAACTTTTTCTTGTAATGGTATGACTTTTCTCTGCCTCTTGGGAGCACTTCCAGCATCACTAGTGGTACTTCATATGGGTCTCACAGTGTTATTCAATGTTTATGGTATTGCACTAAACACAGTGAAAAATATGCAAGAACCTTGAGAAATCATTTTTTACTGTGACATGCAATTTACTGAAGAGATGAACTGCTCAGTCAGAGATAATTAGCATCACATGGTGTTGTAAGCAGATACTCGCAACACTTTAGCTCACTGCAGTAGCAACAGGAGGTGACTAGGAAATTATGATGACATAATTTTTTCTCAATTTTTTCAATATTCCTCCATTATGTTGGTTTGCAAGGCTTTTCAAATTCTCACAAATCTCCAAAACATTTCTCAATATATTTCTTGAAAAAATTCACATAGAGGTAGAGCTGTGCAGTTCAAACTGTATTGTTCAAGGGTCAGCTGTACATCCCAGTTTGTGAGTTCTGACCAACAGCTCACTATCGATGTGTGCAAAGGCCAAATTTGTCCTGTTGCCATCATTTCCAGGAGCTTTGTCTCATGCTTTAGTCCACAGGCTCAGGGGCCTCGGCCACTTACTTGCTTGATAGCAAAACCCAGGAAAGTCCTTAAACACTAACCTCTAGTGGTCAGGGACTGGCACTTTGTGTAGAGGTGCAGAAAGTAAATATCTTTGGTTTTGTGAACTACATTAGCTCTGTCACGATTTCTCAGTTCTGCTCTTATAATATGAAACCGGCTATAGGCACTATGTTAATAAATAAGCACGGCTATCTTCTAATAAAAGTTTATTTAGAAAAATAAGCAAAGGATAGGATTTGTCCTGTGGACTGTAGTTCACCAAGCCCTCCCTGATCTAAGCTAAAAAATCAATAGCCTCTTCAGTCTCTTTTTTTTTTTTTTTTTTTTGAGAGGAAGTCTCACTTCTCTGTTGCCCAGGCTGGAGTGCAATGGCGTGATCTCGGCTCACTGCAACCTCAGCCTCCTGAGTTCAAGTGTTTCTCCTGCGTCAGGCTCCCAAGTAGCTGGGATTACAGGTGCCCACCACCACACCCACCTAATTTTTTTGTTTGTTTGTTCTTAATAAAGATGGGGTTTCACCATGTTGGCCAGGCTGGTCTCAAACTCCTGACCTCAAGTGATCTGCCCACTTCAGCTTCCCAAAGTGCTAGCATTACAGCATGAGCCACTGCACCAGTCCCCTCAGTCTCCTTTCTTTTAGCCTCAGAATGATCTTTGCTGTCCTTATTTGTGTCCTGTGAAAGAAACTTGACCTCAGAGGTAAATTAACTGAGACTGATAAATTAACAGTGATACATTAACCAAACAGGGCTTTGTCACTGTTGAATCTATTTTAACAAATGGAGGTGGGGTATAGAGGGCAAGAAAATGTCAAATGGCCATATAAAGTATGCTCCGGGGAGTACAAGTAGGAAAGATCTTTCACTGAGCTCCCTGAGAATTTAAAATTAGCCTCACTTCAGCTACTTCCACAAAACATTTGGGGACTAAAAAACCTAATGACAATTCTTTGGCTGAGAATCAAGTAGCTGTCACTTCAGTGATCCTGCTGTTTGCTACTATTTTTGTTTGATAAGCAAAACCTTATACTTGGGCCTAGATTTGAGGCAAGATCATCAATGATTCATGGTTTGGAGACAGGAAGGCCGCCATCTCCAGGTTGGCCTGTGTTTGGAGTTCTTTGGCAGGAGTATTGTAGATGTTTTCAATTAGGTGAAAAGCAAAACCTCTAGAGAGTATGGCTTTAACTCAAATAAAACCACTCCTTGAATATAATTTCTCTCTTCCTCCCTTTCTCTTTCTTTCTGTGTATGTGTGTGTGGGTGTGTATGTGTGCATAAAATGGTTGAGACAGCTGCATTACACAGGTGGTATCCTAGGCAGTAAATAATACAACTTTTATAGATGGTTTGAGACACATAGTCTCAAAACAATTAATTTTACCACTACACATTTGACCTAAGAGCACTTTTTATCACAGCAGGAATTCCTTATCAAATTCTCAGGTGCAGGTGCCCCATAAACACTTTGGAGGCATATGGACCTTGTGGCTGAGATGGCTATTAACTACACAAAACAGCAAGAGGTTGCGTGGGAAGAAAGAAAAATATATAACACCCACTCCAGTGCAAAAAAGTAAACCCAAATATTCAACTTTACCCTTTCTGTGAAGTTTGTGTATTGCTCACACACCATAGTGCCAGGAAACCTTGGGAATTTAGAAGTCGGTCAGCATGTGGAAGGTTTTGCTTCATTGTCACAAAGTATGCATATTCATATAGTTACAAATAACTTATTTAAATTTAGGAAAAAATGACCAAAAAATAGCAAATGGAGGACAAGGAAGTCATCCTGTTTGTAAATCAAGGCTATGGAACGCTTGGTAAAAACTAATCAATGAGAATATTTCATAGAAAAATACTGATATGTCTGGAAATACATGTGTGTACATGCATTTATTTATTTGAGATGGAGTTTCACTCTGTCACCCAGGCTGGAGTGCAGTGGTGTGATCTCAGCTCACTGCAACCTCTGCCTCCTAGATTCAAGCAATTCTCCTGCCTCAGCCTTCTGAGTAGCTGGGATTGTAAGTGCACACCACCATGCCAGCTAATTTTTTTTTTTTTTTTTACTAGAGATAGGGTTTCACCATGTTGGTGAAACCTGATTTCGAACACCTGATCTCATGATCCGCCCACCTCGGCCTCCCACAGTCCTGAGATTACAGTCAGGAGCCACCGTGCCCGGCCATACATGTATACATTTAAATATATCCTTAGGGGATATATTTAGAGAAAGATATCCATCTGTCTCTGATACTATCAGTGTTATTTATAAATTGTCTTCAGAAAGCTCCTAGTCCAATTTTCTCCCCTTGATTAGCTAAACAAAGATTTGTTCAAACAAGATATACATCCTGCAAATTAGAAATTCTTCCAGAATTTATATTTCAGGTACCAAACCTGGAGGTTTTGTTTGCTTTTGTTTTTTTTCCATTAAATAGCTGCTGGGGCATGACATTTTTGTTTAAAAAACAAAAACAAGGGAGTAGGGGAAACTGTTACAATTATTTTTGAGACCTATTGAAGAATGTTGACACTGTTCCAAGTTCAACAAACATTTTATAGGCTACCATCCCTAAGTGAGAGTTCCATAAACAGATCCAAACAGTTAAAGCAAAAGTGCAGAAGAGCATTCATTTACTTACCATCCATGAGCCTCTCCTGAGACAGAGGTCTGTAAAGACTGGGAAAGAGGAGGAGAGTAAGTAAGATGAGTAAAAGTATTAAGGGAGAAAAACCTGACAATTTATTTTCTGAATATGATCCCATATGTGAGTTTCATATAGAATCATAAATTTGTAGATTGAAAAAATTCCTTTTTTTCAGATAAAAATGGTAAAGAGATTATATTATACTTCTCTACATCTTAAGATTTCTATTTCATTACATCTTTTATATCCACTGTATCATTATAAATAAAATTGTTTCAGTCTCTTCCTGGGCAAAGAGTCCTGATTTTTGATGACTGAGGTCTTGATCTCAGGAAAGAAATTAAGTAATTAACATGAGACACATAACATCAACACATAACTAATTAGAAGGGGAAAAATTCACGAAGGCAGCCTTTAACCCACGTCACTTTCTAGGAAAAGTTTATTCTTTATTTAAAATCTGAAATGCCTATTTCAAGTACTATTTTATTATTTTTCTCAAAAGTGTGAAATGTTTAGAACCACATAAGGCTCCCAATGATTCCTTTTCAGAGAGCATAGCATGATAGATTTTCTCTTTGAAAAAATAACCAATAATAAAATTTAAATGACAAAATAGTTTTCTTTGCATGTAATTTTAATTGGGCATCTGCCTTTTTTCCACAAATAATGGGGAAATATATGTCTGTGTGCATACACATATTCAAGAAGACCATAAATATGAGAATCTTCTAATTTATTAAATCAAAAGGCAAAAATACATGTATGTCTTCCATGTGCACAGAGGTAACTGAACACAGCAGATACACAGATTTACAGCTTGATTCTACAGATGTTAGTTGGAGAAATAAACCCTCTTCATTAAACTATGAAGTCATAAAATCACCCCATAAATTTTTTAATTAAAAAAAATAAAGAAGAGTGGGACTACAATCCTGTTTCATTATACTTGAAAAACTGGGAAATAGGAGTAGGTTAAGGATCGATCCTGAATCAGTAGGTACATCATTTTAACATGGCTACCCTTCACAGACCTGAGGAAGCAACAGTCTTTTCTCCTCTCACCTGCCTTGTAATATTTTTATTTGCTCCAAGAATTTCCCCAGGTTTCCCTTTGTTTCTGCTCTTAACTTCACATTCAATAACAGGAGGTTGATAGCTTGAAATCAGTCATGGTGGAGATATTTACGCCATGGAAATTAACAAGTTTTACTTATCAGGGCTTTTTTTCTTCCTGGAGTCTAGCCCATTTTTAATCACATACCAACATACCACTGCCTTCGACAGATCTCTCTACTGTTTTTTCTTCCCCCTTCTGTATCAAATACTATCCTCATATAACCACACACACTTAAAATGTTGTGATAAACTAATTTACTAAGTTATTAGTGAGGAAACAGGTGTTTAATATACCACCTCTATCAGACATTTATTGAACAGTATTCAATGATAATAACTCAAAGTAAAAAAATTTCTATCAATTAAAGTCTGGGTATTGATGAAAAATAGTGTATTTGTCCAGGACAATCTTCTCAGCACCCTTCATATCATACCATAAAGGCAGCTAATGACTCTGCTTAAAATCAAAGTTGACAACAGATGTTAAAAGCGGGGCTGGAAAAAAACAACTACCTGGATAGAGGGCTCAAAATTGATTGAAGTATATTGATAACTTTATCATGAGAAGAAAAAGAGCTAATTTTCAAATAACTAAGTAGTTACCACAGAGAAAGGTGATAAAAAGCAAGGATTTTTTGTCATTGTTGTCCACTTATAACAGACAGTGGTTTCTTTCTTTTTATTGTAACACTAGATGATTGTTACCATATTTCATCAAATCTAAGATACCACTGATAATATTATATTCCACAAAGAAAACAAAATTGCTACCAATTAAATTATAACTCAAAGTTTTCTTCTCACTTGGAATTATTCTCTTTATATTTTTTGAAACATCTTCTAGATTTATTTAGACAGACTTTCTCATGTATTTCTCTTGTGTACCTATGTATGGTGAGTGAGAGCGATGCTGCATTTCTTAAAGGAGAAGAATCCTGGCCCCAGCATTTTCCTCCAACCTGCTGTCACTCTGGCTGCAGGTGATGACGCACCTGCTCAAGCTGTCTACGTGCCTGCCTTGGTTGACCATGACCCAATTTCAGAGATGCATTTGGCAGAGGTGGGCAGAAGCTATGGAGCATATCTTAGAATCAACTAAATGTGATAATTAGTCTCTCAGGTTCAGACTTGAGCTCTGAGGTCCAGGCCTAGAGTGGATGACCCCTTGGTCGGGTTTTTGGGCTGTCCTTAGATTCAACTAAAGCTGACTATACACTAGAATCACCTGGGGAGTTTTTAAAAAACACCACCACCTCAATTAAAATAAAATTTCTGAATTTAACAAAAACTTTCCAGGTGATTATAACAGACAGTTACATTTTAGAACTACTTAACTACATCTTCCAAAAATCCATCCTTTACATTTTCTCATTCCAAACTTTATAACACATAGTATACAAAAAAGGTAATGTTCTCAGCATTATCTAAATTATGTCAGATAATTATGTCAAGAAGTTGTTAGTATAGAAATAAATTACAATTGCTTTTTTAACATTTTTTTTCTTAGGCTAAAAATCCCATGCTTCATATAGTTCAGGTTCTTACTGATTGTTTTGTCCTTCATTACTGCAGATCTACTTCTGCAAGTTTCTGAAACAAATTGATAATTCATTATCATTTAAGTGTTATTCTCTTCAAATTTATTTTAAATCTTTGAAAAATATGTAAATGTCATATACTGATGGAAATTTGTAATTTTTCTGTGAAGATAACCTTGGATTTAAAGTTAATAAAATATAAACATCATACAAATGTTCCACCCCGAGACCAAGTCTCATCCTAGTGTATGAACAATAGACACAGTTGATTAGAGACAGCGGCTTTCATCCGAATTTCCTTCTCCCCAGCAGGGACATAGGGGTCTTATTAGCCCATAAGGAATCCAATGTCTAAATTAGCCCCCATAAAGACCAGAAACCACAGTTTTCCCAAAACTTGATTTTCCCCTTCATTCCCCACCTGGCCCCGCCCACACTCCTTTCTAACAAAATCCTAATTGCTGTTCAAGTATCCACTCCACTTCTAGCCCTAGAAGGAGACTCTGATTATTCCCAGCCAATTAATGTATGTGGTTCTCCTGGCTACAAATAGTACTCTGGTGATGGAGGTGGGGGCCTAATTAGACTAAAGGTAAAAACACTCATATGCCATCTGACTTTTGTTTGTTTGTTGTTTTTGAGACAAGGTCTTGCTCTGTCACCCAGGCTGGAGTGCACTGGTGCAATCACAGCTCACTGCAGCCTCAATCTCCTGGGCTCAAGCAATCCTCCCACCTCATACTCCGAGTAGCTGGTAGACTACAGGAGCAGTCACTATGCCTGATCAATTTTGTTTTTCTTTTGTTTGTTTGTTTGTTTTGTAGAGGTGGGTTTTCGCCATGTTGCCCAGGCTGTTCTCGAGCTCCTGGGCTCAAGTGATCTGTCTGCCTTGGTCTCCCAAAGTGCTGAAATTTCACATGTGAGCTACTGCGCCTGGATAATATGCCATCTTTGAAAGTATGGTTTCTCTTCCCTCTCTCCCGTTGAGTGTGGCAAGAATGCATGTAGCCCTTTGGCCACCATCTGAGATCAGGATTGGAACTAACTTAAAAAAGTGAAAACAATACTAAGCAGACAGAACAGAGGGACAGAATGAACATGGGACCTTGAGAGCACCATTGGCTTCAGGTTAAGATGGTTAATAAATTCCTGTTCAAGTTAGTTTGAGTCTGATTTGCTGTCACTTAACAGCTAAAAGCATCAGATTACAACTCCTTCTCTGTGCATCATTCAAGTGTCTGAATTCTAGCTTTGTTGGAATGCCTGTGGGCCAGGGTAGGAATAGAATAAAACTTTTGTTGATACCTGCCTACTTGATATTTTGGAAGCAGAATGGCTTAGTGGAAGGCAACAAGATCAGGGAAGGAGCAAAGAAAGGATCTACAGAAAGAAGGCTTAGTGGACCCTGCTTGCTCCACTTACTGACTGTGTGATATTAGGCAAGTTCAATTTCTCAGGTGGAGCCCTTGGTTCCACATTTGGAGGATAAGTTTGTTATGAAATGTATACACTAAACCAGGGGTTAACAAATATTTTTTGTAAAGGACCAGATAAATATTTTAGGCTTGGCAGCCTATACCATCTCTGTAGCAACTACTCAACTCTGCCATTATCATAGACCACATGAGTGTGGCTGTGTTCCCATAACACCTTATTTACAAAAACAGGCAGCAGGCTGGACTTGGTGCATGAGCTATAGTTTGTGTGACCTGTCTTGAACTGCCATGTAGGTGGAACAACCAGGTATCACATACCTCCTGATGTGATGCAATAGAAATGACACAGGACCATCTATAAAGTATTTGTGCACCCATCCACCCTCTATAGAGGTTGAACTTAATGTAATCAAAACTAAGATCAAGTTTATAGGAGACAGAAAAAAACACATCAAATGATGCAACGAGAAAATGCACAAATCAAGAATGTGAGACCTTCCAGGTAGGCTAGGAACTGCTCTAGATTTAAAGTGAGTTTTTGTTTTTTCAGGAGATTCTCACGTTGTCACTCATGCTGGGGTGCAGTGGCATAATCATAGCTCCCTGCAGCCTGGATTCCAGGCTCAGATGATTCCTCTATCTCAGCATCCCGAGAAGCTAGGGGTAGGGACTCACCATCACACCCAGATAATTTTTCTTTTTTATCTTTAATAGATATGGGGTCTCCCTGTGTTGCCCAAGCTGTTCTTGAGCTCCTGGCCTCAAAAAATCCACTGACTTCACCCTCTCTTCAGAGCAGCTAGAATTACAGGTGTGAGCTATTGCACCCAGTGGAAGTGATTAACATTCAAATACAATGTGTGGACTTTTTTTTTTTAAGAATAAAAGAGAGAAAGAAAGAGGAAGAGATTTTAGAAAAAGAGAGAAAAGGAGAAAGAAAGAAA
>PVKP010035680.1:0-14026 GCA_004027715.1 Plecturocebus donacophilus | reverse complement strand
GCCGCAATTGCGGACGAATTTTTGATGCCCACAGACTGGGAGATTCCCGGCGAAGGAGCCAGACGGGTCGCCAGCGCGACTCTTTTGGACGGCATGGCGCTTCTCGGTGCGGAGTGTACGGGACTGGATGCCCTTTTAGTCGGGCTTGGCTGGTCCCATTCCCACAAGGAGAGCAGCAGTTGGAAGCGTTGAGGACTGAGAGCGGGCACAGCTGAACCCGGGAAGGCCCAGCTCTGTGGGGAGGGGGCGCCCCCCAAGGGAAAACTAAGAAACAGGGAACTTCATCACCAACAAGCCAGACGTCCACTCAGAGACCCAATCTGAGAGTCAGCACTTGCAAAGACGACAGGTGGATGAGTCCACAAAAATGGGAAGAAACCAGTGCAAGGAGGCTGAGAACACCCGAAATCAGAGTGCCTCTCCTCCTACAGGGGATCGTGGCTCCTCATCAGCAGGAGAACAGGGCTTGACGGAGGATGAGTGTGATGAACTCACAGAATCGGGCTTCAGAGGGTGGATAATGGGAAACTTCTGTGAGCTGGAGGAACATGTTCTGACCCAGTGCAGGGAGGCTAGGAACCTTGAAAGAAGATTTAACGAAATGCTGACGAGAGTGGACAACTTAGAGAAGAATATGGGTGAACTGGTGGAGCTGAAAGACACAACGCGAGATCTTCGCGAAGCATGCACAAGTTTCAACAGCCGAATCGACCAAGCAGAAGAAAGGATATCAGAGGTCGAAGATCAACTCAATGAAATGGAACAAGAAGGCAAGATGACAGAGATAAGGGTAAAGGGGAATGAACGAGGTCTCTGGGAAATATGGGACTATGTGAAGGGACCTGATCTACGTTTGATGGGTGTACCTGAATGTGACGAGGAGAATGAATCCAAGCTGGAGGGTGCTCTTCGGGATGTTGTCCAGGAGGGCTTCCCCAACCTAGCGGGGCAGGCCGATGTTCAGGTCCAGGAAATACAGGGAACACCACAGAGATATTCCTCAAGAGGAGCAACCCCAAGGCACATGATCGTCAGATTCACCAGGGTTGAAATGAAGGAGAAAATGCTAAGGGCAGCCAGAGAGAAGGGTCGGGTTACCCACAAAGGGAAGCCCGTCAGACTCACAGCAGATCTCTCAGTAGAAACCCTACAAGCCAGAGGAGAGTGGGGGCCAACATTCAACATCCTTAAAGAAAGGAACTTTCAACCTAGAGTTTCATGTCCGGCCAAACTAAGCTTCATAAGTGAAGGAAAAATAAAATTTTTTGTGAACAAACAAGTGCTCTGAGATTGCATCACCACCAGGCCTGCTTTACAAGAGCTTCTGAAAGAAGCACTGCACATGGATGGGAACAACCAGTATCAGCCATTCCAAGAACATACCAAAAGGTGAAGAGCATCACCATAGTGATGAATCTGCATCAACTAATGGGCAAAACAGCCAGTTGACATTGCCAGAAGCTGTGATTTTCGTCTCTGATAAAACAGACTTTGAAACAACAAGGAACGCAAGAAACAAGGAGGGACATTGCATGGTGGTGGGGGGATCGGTGCAGCAAGAAGAGCTAACGATCCTAAATATATGCGCACCCATTGCAGGAGCACCCAGATACATAGGGCAAGTTCTTGGTGACTTACAAAGAGACTTAGACTCCCACACAATAGTGGTGGGAGACTTTGACACTACACTGTCAATATTACATAGATCAACGAGATAGAAAGTCAACCAGAATATCCGGGACTTGGACTCGGACCTGGAACAACTAGACTTGACAGGTATTTGCAGAGCTCTCCTCCCCAAATCCACAGGGCATGCATTTTTCTCAGTGTCACATTGTACCTATTTTGAAGGCGACCACGTGGTTGGAGGTGGATCGCTCCCCAGCAATTGCATAGCGTTTCGCGGGTTTGAATGAAATATTGGTTGGCTGCTTATTTGTTGTTTTCGTCCCCTATTCCTTCCTGTCTCCATTGTTGAGCACAATTGTTGGCATAGAGGAGGTTTTTGATGCCCATTTTTAGACTGTATTCTAGCCTGGGCAGTGGAACAGAAATCCCATTCTCTCTCCCTCTTTCTCTTCCTCTTTCTTTCTCTCTTTCATTCTTTTTTTTCTTTCTTTTGCTGTTTCTTTCTCCTTTTCTCTCTTTTTCTAAAATCTCTTCCTCTTTCTTTCTCCCTTTCATTCTTTTTTTTTCTTTCTTTTGCTGTTTCTTTCTCCTTTTCTTTTTCTAAAATCTCTTCCTCTTTCTTTCTCTCTTTCATTCTTTTTATTCTAAAAAAAAAATTAAAATAAAATAAATAAATAAATAAATAAAACAGTGGTTCTGCCACTTTCACTCCTCCCTTGTTTGACTTTAATTCTTTCCACCACCTGGTGGTCA
Organism: Plecturocebus donacophilus; assembly: GCA_004027715.1. Lineage (NCBI taxonomy): Eukaryota > Metazoa > Chordata > Mammalia > Primates > Pitheciidae > Plecturocebus > Plecturocebus donacophilus. The sequence continues at coordinate 11,644 of PVKP010035680.1, read as the reverse complement.
TTTCTTGTTGTCTCCCTGAGTAGATTACAAGCTCCCCACAGGCAGGGTCCTTCTCTGTCTTGTGTACCACTGTTTCCCTAGTGCCACGAACAGGGCCTTGGGGCATTATGCATGAAGAAATGTGTCTAAGTTGAAAAGTGAAAAAGGCCCCACCTAGTAGCCAGCTTTACCTTCTTCCCAGCTGTGGGGCTGCTCTCTGCACTCTGCAGGGGGCTCCTCTGGGGGCTTCGGCTTTCCTGGGGGACACACCTGCCCATGTACACGCTGTAGTCGAGAAGCATCTTCTGCCGCACGCTGCCTGCCAGCTCCTTCTGCTTTGGCTGTGACATGATTTCCTCCACGCTGCCTTTGCTGCTGCTGCGGCTGTGGGTCAGGTGCCCAGAGGGACTGTTGTGTCTGCTGTGTGCAGGCAAAAGCCCTGGAGCCAAGAAGAGGTGGCTATTCACACGGTGAAGAAAACGACTGCAAAATAAGCGAACTCTGGAGAAAAGCAGCTACAATGCTATCAAATGACTGTTTAAAAATATTTATAAGGTTATTTCCCACCCTGAAAAGTATCTTTTTCTCTAAGGTAATTTTTAAGAACAGTTTTTATTCCTCTCCAAGATAATTTAGAGTAATAGGAGTAAAGAAATAGAGCTATTAGGTACCATTCTCTTTTTTCCTAATGATCTTTTAGAAAAAGATCAAATATAGGACCAACACACCCCAAGCAGTGGTGAACTTGCGAATGCTGTTAGGGGTAAATGGAAAGTGGGCAGAGCTAATTAATGGTTCATCCACAAGCCCACAGCAATTCCAAAGATGTCACCTTTCATTCGACAAAGTATGCATCAAGCACTTTCAAGCATACCTTGCTAAACAGAAGATGACGACATAATCCCTGCCCTTGAACCTAAGCAGATAAATCACAATCTTCTGTAACAAGTGTCATATTTGTAGCACAACTAAAGGACTCTCAGGGCAAAAAGACAGGAGTGACTACCTCTGCCTGAGAGAGTGAAGAGCTGCTTACCCTAGGTCTGAATTTCACAGCAGTGACATCTGGGCTGTATCTCGAGGGAACAGTTGCCATTTTCCTGGCCCAGGTGGGGAAGAGCACTCCAGGTAGAGGAAACAGCATATGCAAAAAGCAGTGACAAGGCACAGTATGTTTGGAGACCAGCGAGAGATTCAGTGAAGTTCTAAGCGTAGTACAGGGGGCAGAGGATAGGAAATGAGGATGGAGAGATTACCAGGAATAGACTGTGAAGTGCCTCAAAAGCCAACCTCGGATTTAACATTGACCTGTTGCGCCAGAGAGGTTTCAAGCATGGAATGTGCCTGATGCTAACAACTTTATTCAGATTTACTCTGATGGCCATATGAAATGTAGAGTGGTTAAAATCAAATCAGGCTGGGCGTGGTGGCTCACACAGGTAATCCCATCACTTTGGGAGGTTGAGATAGGCGGATCACTTGAGGTCAGGAGTTCAAGACCAGCCTGGCCAACATGGTGAAACCCCATCTCTACTAAAAATACAAAAAACTAGCCTGGTGTGGTGGCCCGCATCTATAGTCCCAGATACTGGGGAGGCTGAGGCAGGAGAATCACTTGAACTCGGGAGGCGGAGGTTGCAGTGAGCCAAGATCACACCACTACACTCCAGCTTGGGCAACAGAGAGAGAGAAAGTCATTGGAAAGAGAGTCATTGGAAGAGAGTCATTGTAGATGTTTCTAAAAGATAAATAAATAAAATTTAAAAATCAAATCAAACCATTTTCTTCTTGAGAGGCTCCAACCATTGGAACCATAATTCCCCTGAGCCTTACAAAGCGTCATGCAAGCCATTTCTTAACTTAAATTTTAGCCAGTTAATTTCCAGCACTTGAATATTTACAATTTTACACTGCATAACTATAAAAATACATTTTTTGTGACCTTTATTATCCTTATACCATTTTCCTGTTTAGCATTTTTTTAATGCTAGCATAAAAGCTACACCAAAAACACTAAAAAAATAGATGTAAAGTAATATTACATTTAATACCCTGGATTGGATCCTGGAAGAGAAAAAGGGCATTAGTAGAAAAACCAGTGAAATCTAATAAAGATTAGAGTTTAGTTAATAGTAAAAAGGAGAAAAGAAGATGAAATAAACAGGGCAGCATGATACCAACACTTCAAACCAAACTGATCCCGTTGTGACTGAGCCACACTCCATGTAGAGGAAGAAAGGAGACCCTACAAGGCCTGGCTGGTGCTCACTGCCCACAGAATAGCCTCTTCACATCACCTCACCCTTCCTTTGAGTGGGACAAAGCACAGGAGTCATCACTGCACTGGGCCTTATGGACCACAGCCCCTGCTAAAGTCAAGGGCCTCCCTGTACCGAGATCATACTAGAATCCTGCCAAGTGACCATATGGCTTTCCTGTTCTCTCCAGACTCTTGTTCCTCCTGGAAGCATTTCCTGACCTGCAGCCTGGGCCCTGCAGGGTGGAGATGCAGAATCTCAGCTCCACCTATGACCTCAGGTCAGAACCTGCATCTTAAGATCCCCTCAAACATTTCAGTCTGAGAAGCACAATCCATGTTGCTGGAGAAATCTACGATTTTGCTGACAGCATCCCTGAAGGAGAGGACACGGCCAGGTAGTCAAGCAGGAAGACTTCTATCTTCTTGGTACTGAGATATACCTGGCCTCAGAGAATCAGACCAGTCACACCTTCACAGCTGACCACCTGTGCAGTCATTGATTCAGAGACGGTTTTGAAAAACAGCACAGTCCTCACCAATTTACCCTGCTACTAGTTTAATCACACTTTTGGTGGCTTAAACTTACCATAAATGTCTCAATTCACAACTTTCAAAGGCAACCCAGACTCACAGATGTACAAAAAGACATTAGTGGTATGTAAACCTTGTTTGATTTTAGTACAATTGAGTACACTGAAGGTTTTCCCACGTCTCTAACTCTTACCATTATGTTTGATGTGCAGTAAGTGGAACTTTTGGCAGGATTTCCAAAACATGTGAACTCATTAAAAATAATCAAATGTTTTAGGTCCATGCCACTTTTGAAGGTGCTCTGGGGGGCCCGAGTACCTAAGGTGGTGTTTCCTGGTGGCTTCAACAAACCCCTGTGGGTTACCTGATTCTGAGCTTCAATGCCTAGAGCAGTAGAGCTTTACATTTCCAGTAGGAATATAATCTGAGCCACATAAACAATTTTAAAGTTTCTAGTAGCTACATTTAAAAAGGTAAAAAGAGGCCGGGCACCGTGGCTCACCCCTGTAATCCCAGCACTTTGGGAGGCTGAGGCGGGTGGATCACTTGATTTTGGGAGTTTGAGATTAGCCTGACCAACATGGTGAAATCCTGTCTCTACTAAAAATACAAAAATTGGTCAGGGATGGTGGCAAGCACCTGCAATCCCAGCTACTCAGGAGGCTGAGGCAGGAGAATTGCTTGAACCTGGGAGGCAGAAGTTGCAGTGAGCCAAGATCGTGCCACTGCACTACAGCCTGGGCGACAAAGCTGGACTCCATCTCAAAAAGAGAAAAGGTAAAAAGAAATAAAACTAATTTGAATATATTTTAAACCCAATAGATCTAAAATATTATTTCAATATGTAAGCAATATAAGAAGTTATTAATGAGATATTTTACATTTTTTCATTGGACTAAGATTTTGAAATCCAATGTGTACCTTACACTTAGAGCACATCTCCATCTGGACTGGCCACACTTCAAGTGTTCAAAAGCCACATGGGGCTGGTAGATACCGTAAGAGGCAGCACAAGTTTAGACCTACCAGGAGAGCTAGGCAGTGCCTAGTGCTGAGGATTTCTTACCCATTTGAATTTTCTTTTACTTGGTGTTATGGGTTGAGTTGTGTCCTCCAAAAAATATGTTAAAGTCCTAACCCCAGTATCTTAGAATGTGACCTTATTTGGAAAGAGAGTCATTGTAGCTGCCATTCATTAAAATAAAGTTCATACTAGAAATAGGGTGGGTTCTTAATCCCATATGGTGTCCTTATAAGAGAAGAAGAGACAGAGACAACAAGAGACAATGCCATATGATGACAGGCAAGTGTAGAGTGATGCAGCTGCAGGCCAAGGACTGATGGTCACCACCAGAAGCTGCAAACATGCAAGGAAGGATTCTATGCAGTCTCACAGGGAGCACAGCCCCGCTAACACCTTGATTTCAGACTTCCAGGCTCCACTATTGTGACTGAATGCATTTCTGTTGTAGATCACCCAGCTTGTGCTATTTTGTCCCAGCAGCCCTAGGAAATATATCTAGTAATCTCCCCATTCATCTTGATTCTTAAAAGGGACTTCTTGGATCTCAGTGCTGGGACTGGGATGGAAGCTGGCATTGAAGCTGACAGAATGGAAGGTTTACTAAGGGTGTTAGGGCAAGGGCTAAGATTTTGCTCCAGGGGAAGGAACCAAAGCACTCTGAAGCAATGTGTGACACTCATGTGACCAGCATAACTCCCGGATCAACACAAATGCCTTGTTAGAGAAAGCCCCAGAGTGGCTCCATTCTAGCCTTTGTTCCAGATCCACCTAAGACAGTTTTCCCTAATAACACCCACACTGGTCTTGTCCCAATTATTGGTTACCCTGTGCTCATTTTATTTAGCATGGCAATTTGTAAACAACTGACTCATATGTGCCAGTTTTGCATAACAGGCACAACACCTAAATGACAGGGGAGCTGCTGCTTTTTATTGGTTTTGTGTTTGTTTTTTTTTTGCAGCTCCAAGCCCAGCCAAACTGGACAAAGAGGTGCTGCATGGTTATCAATCCAAATGACTATGATCTGATCTGAATGGTCAGCACGTGTAAGGATTCTGCATTTCTATGGCAATCTCAGGCTTGGAGGCCGTATTGAGGGTCAGGTACTCAAAGGCACCAGCCTGAAGCATCTCCCTGACTCACCTGCCTTCTCAGAACTAGGGTTCTTCTGTTGCTGCTTCTCTCAGGGGAGTCACATATATACAAATATCTGCAAATGGATCCATTATTGGTTAAATGATTTGGGACAGAGGCTTGCAGTGATCAGCCTAGATGGTAAATGATTAATGAGAACACACATTAGGTGGCAGACAACCATCAGTTCAGGGTGGGCTTCCTTCCTTCCTTCTTCCTTCCTGGCGTTCTTTCTCTATTCTCCCTAGTGGCCCTTTAAAAATGCATAAGCATTTAGCACAAACATCATTACCTGGTTTACTTCCAGAGACACCCGATGGCTTCTTGATTTCCAACTTTAGCTTAGATGCCAGAATAAATCTCCTAAACCACTCCTCTTTTTCTCGGCCAGTTCTCCCAAAGAGATAGAGTATCTGATCTCGATGGCTAGATCTTGTTCCTTCTTGAGGGCGGGGTGGCTTCTTAGGGTCCTCGCTTCCCTCAGCTGATGGCTTCTCTTCTGAAGTCTCCTTATCAGTCTGAGCCTTAGACATAAAGTCATCTTGTGGACCAAGCTCAATACAAATAGGGTACTTTTTATTCCAGATTCGCTTTCGAGCCAAAGTTTTAGGTACAAGATAAATCTACAGAGAAATAAAAATGATTTATATACTAAAGATTGGCTACACTATGCATTAATATTATGCATAGCACAAGTGCAAACTTTATAATCATTCCAGAAAGTAGATGTTTAATAATTTTGCAAGAGTAATAAATATCCATAATTCTCAGCTGGCAGTAGCACAACAATAACGTTTAGCTGCTTATCATCGACCACGTTTGGCTATCAACTGAGTTTGATGACCATGGGCCAAACTTAAGCTGGAAGAAGAAAAAAGAAAATAGCTAAAATCTAGATAAGAAGCTCAAGTCAACCCTGAGTATCAACTTCAAGTTAAGAATACACTGATATAAAAACTATTTTAAGTACTTCTCTCACTTTGGAGAAATCTAAATATTAGATGAGCTGTAAGAACAGAGAAACGATAGCTTTGTGGAATAAATGCTTTACATTTCTCACGAAAATGGAAGTATATAATAATCAAAATGTAGTTATTTTGCATATCTATAAATTTCACATTTACAAAGTCTTCAATAGGTAAGTACCCTAGAATCACCACATACAGCCACACCACTTTTTGTTTGACTGAAATAATTAGCTTATAAGTCAGAATTCTGAGTGCACATCAGTCTTGTTCCTCAAGTTGTGGTCTGTGGACCAGCAGCCTGAGTATCATCTGGGAGCACATAAAAATGCAGGCCCTTGGCCCTATCCACAGTTGCTGAATCAGAATCTGCATTGAACAAGATGCTTAGGTGATGTGCATAAACACTGAAGTGTGAGAGGTACTGTCCTAAGGTAGACTGATACTTCAATGACAACAAGCCTTTTTGGGGAATAAACAAATGCAGTTAAGCATCCAAGATACCATATGCTTTTCATTCATCTAAGCTATCCTTCCAAAATTGCTCAGGCTCACCTTGCTGTCTGAGAGGTCATAGATTTTCTGGCTGATGTAGGTGACCTCTGGCTTGGTTTCATTGTAGCTGGCCCTCCTGGATATATTTTTATTGGGCTTTGAAAGTCTTAAGGTTCCACCCTCAAGTCGAACAAAGACTGAATGTGTCAAAGTCGCATGGTAGGTTTCCGGATCATAGCTGTAAATCTCATTCATCCATCCCTGATGAAGAAAAACTTCCATTAGTAAAATCAGAATAAATGCAAATTGATTTAGGTATTTGGGACACTGAAACCAAACTTGACCATGACGCAGATATCAGCTCACCGATGACTACAAGTTGCAAAGAGAAGTACTTAGCTGGGAGGATAATTGGGACCAAGGAGGTTTCTGATAACCAAAAATCTGGATTTGGAGGAAAATCGGCAATGTTTGTTACCCTAAATAAAAGTTTCTTTCTTTTTTTAAAGCTCATAAGCACATCAGGAAACACAAAAGATTTGTTCATGTGACTGAGCAAGCCTCTCTCTCTGCCTGACCTCCTTTGGGGTGATTAATCCCACCCAGTCTGGCCTTCTTAATTAGCCAAACACATGCTCTTCCCAGCCCACCTACAATCTTTGAAATTTCAGATCATGTTAATTCATGCTACCAAGGGACTCAGAGAACACCTACCTCTCCACTTCTATCTCACTACATGTACCTCATTGAAACCATATAGTAAAGCAGAAGATTGAGAATTAGGCATTAAATAAATCATAAATATAATAAAAATATATCAAAATTCAGATACATAGTAACTTAAATGGGTAAAATTGTGCTCCAGGTCCCCCTGCCAAAACAGACATAAATGATTTTTGTTACATACATTTATTTTTTAAAAGAGCAAATATATTGAAATGTACAGATAAAAAATATATACACAAAAGCCTAACACATTATACACTGTGTTAAAGCTAATCTCATAGCTGTCATCATCACTCATCACCGAACACTTTTCCTGCCTCAAATACTTTTACAGGTTATGAGTAGCCCAGATCTCACAAAAAAAGTTCTCTAGGGAGTTTTAATTGATATCTTCCTACTCTCCCCAACTTTTAAAAAATATGTCTTTGTAACGAGCAGAGAGATGCTAAAGATCATTACATATGAGTTGAGACTGTCATTCTTTTCAAGCAATAGCCATTTCCATTCTAAGTATTTGAGTCTCACATTAAAGTTTTGAATTGAAAGCCTGTGAGAATGAGAACTCCTTAGAATTTTTTTTGTGTATGTGTGAGACAGAGTCTCACTCTGCTGCTGCCTAGGCTGGAATGCAGTGGCATGATCTTGGCTCACTGCAACCTCCGCCCCCTGGGTTCAAGCGATTCTTCTGCCTCAGCCTCCCGAGTAACTAAGATTATAGGCACTTGCCACTGCACCCGGCTAATTTTTTTTGTATTTTTAGTAAAGACAAGGGTTCACCATCTTGGCCAGGCTGCTCTTGAACTTCTGACCTCATGATCCACCCCTCTCGGCCTCCCAAAGTGCTGGGATTATAGGTGTGAGCCACTGCACCTGGCCTCCTCAGAATTCTTTTATTCATTCATCCTTTTATCAAAACATGCATTGAATCTATGTGCGAAGTAATGGGTCAGGAGTTAGGACAAAGATTTTTTTAAAAAAACAGGATTCTTCACCCAAGGGTGCCTCCAAAAGAGTAGAGAATTAGGTCTTCATTCCCCCATCCTATTAACCCACTGGAGTAAATAGAGAAAAGTTGTCACAAAAAGAGTACCTGAGTGTGAAGTGGAAGGAAAAATGGACAAACATTCTCTGTCATAGGGAAAGAGTGTGAAACTTAAGAGTCAATTATATGGATTTATATACCTCAGTAGATGTTTTGGCCCAAGCTGGGAGGATCTCTCCCTCTACCCAGTGAATCACCGGACAGGAGCAGCATCTATTCAACAATATTGAGTGGGCAAGCAGAGGCCACGGGAAGAGATGTTTGTGAAGAAACAGCAACCATCAGAGCAATGAAGAGAAAAAGGTGACAATTACAGATCACAGTGGGGCCTGTGGAGTGTATTGTCAGAGCATCTGTTTGGGTGGGTGCTTTTTTGCTAAATGTATAACTAAGTACTTTCTTTGGCTCAAAATTTTTTGTCTTTTTCTGTAGTCTCTTCTTATGGCAAATTACATTCATTGACTTTCAAATGTTGAACCAGTCTTGCATTCATAGGATTAAGGATGTATGAGTCATGATGTGCTGAAATTGAGCTGTATCAGCTCACAAGAACTGATTCTACACATCTCTTCCCAATGCCATGTTCAGTGACTTCATGTTGGTAGCTTGCAAGTGGCAATGGTGGGAGTTTTTATATCATGGAAATCAGAAAATAGTACAAACCAAGATTTTTTTTTCCTGGAGACCCAGTTTACCAGCACAACACTTTGCTGATATTTTGTTCACTTGTCCCTCTAAGTTCATGAGGGAACATAGTCTACAGATTTCTTGCAATGTTTTTTGGTATTAATGAGCCTCAGAAAATGCAGGTAAGTGCATTTGGGAAGTGTTCCCTCTTCTCTAATTTCTGGAAGTTTGTATAGAATTAACAATATTTCTTCCTTAAAGGTTTGGTAGCATTTGCCAACGAAGCCATCTGGGCCTAGAGTTTTGCTTGCAGAAAGATTCCAAACTACGAATTCAATTTCTTTACTTGCTATTGGGCTTTTTAGGTTATCTATTTCTTTTTAAGTGATCTTTGGTGTCTATCTTTCAAAGAGTTTATCTATTTTATCTATGTTGTCCAATTGCTGGGCACAATATTGTTTGCAATGTTTTCCTATAATCCTGTGAATATCTGTAGTGTCTGTGGTGATGTCCCCCTTTCAGTCCTGACACTGGTAATTTGTGTTTCTCTCAAATCTTTCTTTTGTATGTATGTATGTATGTATGTACTTATCTATCTACTATTTATTTGAGACAGGGTCTTGCTCTGTCATTGTGGCTGGAATGCAGTGGCATAATCATAACTTACTGTAACCTTGAACTCCTGGGCTCAATTGATCCTCCCACCTCAGACTCCCAAGTAGCGAGGGCTACAGGTATGTGCCACTACAACAAGCTAATTTTTTTTTTAATTCTTCATAGAAATGGAGTCTTGCTATGTTGCCCAGGCTGGTCTTGAACTCTTGGTTTCAAGCAGTTCTCCCACCTTGACCTCCCAAAGTGCTGGGATTACATGCATTAACCACCACGACCATCCTCTAACAAGCTTTTAATGCTATTAATTTCCCTCTAGACGCTGCATTACCTGCAACTTCTGATATGTTGTATTTTCAGTTTCCTTCATTTAAAAATATTTTCTAATTTCCCTTATGACTTTATCTTTGGACCCACGGGCTATTTAGAAGTATTCTATTGAATTTCCAGATATTTGAGAAATTTTCAGATATCTTTCTTATTGGTTTTTAGTGCAATTTCATAATAGAGAACATGCCTTGTGTAATTCCAATTATTTTAAACTTATTATATGGTCTATCTTTGTTCCAAGTGCACTTGAAAAAATACATTCTGTTGTTGAAAGGGGTTTTCTATAAATCTATTTATTTGTCTTTTTAAGCACGACCATTTTCACTAAAGATCTCCTGACACAGAATACATAGCTTTCTTCTTGTCCAATTTGGTTGCTGAAAATAAGTCTTACATACATAACAGGTTTAACTAGGCTAAAGTTCTAAAGGCAACTAGATTAATAAAGAACTTGAAGCAGAGAGAGAGATCCAAGATGGCCGATTAGCAACAGCTCAGGAATGTAGCTCCCAGTGAAAGCGCAGAGAACGAGTGGACGCCGCACTTTCCGACAAATCTTTGTTGCCCACAGACCGGGAGATTCACAGCAGAGGAGCCACACGGGTCGTCGGCGCGACTCTTTTGGCTGGCGCGGCTGTTTTGCCGGCGCCCCAGCACGGCGCTTCCCGGTGCGGAGTATACGAGACGGACAGGCTCGGCTCGTCCCATCCCCACAAGGAAAACAGCAATTGGAAGCGCTGAGGACTGAGAGTTTCACAGCAAGCACAGCGAACCCGGGAAGGTCCGGCTCTGCAGGGAAGGGGCGTCCGCCAAAGGAAAACTAAGGAACAGAAAAAATTCATCACCAGGCGGAGAGAGATCCAAGATGGCCACGTAGCAGCAGCTCAGGATTGCAGCTCCCAGTGAAAGCGCAGAGAGCGAGTGGATGCCACAATTGCAGACTAATATTTGATGCCTACGGACTGGAAGATTCCCGGCGAGGGAGCCACACGGGTCGCCAGCGCTACTCTTTTGGCCGGCGCGGCGCTTCTCGGTGCGGATTGTACGGGACTGGGTGCCCTTTTAGTCGGGCTCGGCTGGTCCCATCCCCACAAGGAGAACAGCAATTGGAAGTGCTGAGGACCGAGAGCAAGCACCGCTGAACCCGGGAAGGCCCAGCTCTGTGGGGAAGGGGCGCCCCCCGAAGGAAAACTAAGAAACAGAAAAAATTTCATCACCAACAAGCCGGACATCCACTCAGAGACCCAATCTGAATGTCGGCAATTACAAAGACGACAGGTGGATAAATCCACAAAGATGGGAAGAAACCAGTGCAAAAAGGCTGAGAACACCCGAAATCAGAATGCCTCTTCTCCTACCGGGGATCGCAGCTCCTCATCAGCAAGAGAACAAGGCTTGATGGAGGATGAGTGTGATGAACTCACAGAATCAGGCTTCAGAGGGTGGATAATAAGAAACTTCTGTGAGCTAAAAGAACATGTTCTAACCCAATGCAAAGAAACTAAGAACCTTGAAAGAAGATTTAACGAAATGCTAACGAGAATGGACAACTTACAGAAGAATATAAGTGAATTGATGGAGCTGAAAAACACAACACGAGAACTTCGCGAAGCATGCACAAGTTTCAACAGCCGAATTGACCAAGCAGAAGAAAGGATATCAGAGGTCGAAGATCAATTCAATGAAATAAAACGAGAAGGCAAGATGACAGAAAAAAGGCGAAAAAGGAATGAACAAAGTCTCCAAGAAATATGGGACTATGTGAAAAGACCTAATCTACGTTTGATAGGTGTACCTGAATGTGACGAAGAGAATGAATCCAAGCTGGAAAATACTCTTCAGGATATTATCCAGGAAAACTTCCCCAACCTAGCAAGGCAGGCCAATATTCAAGTCCAGGAAATACAGAGAACACCACA
>PVKP010035679.1:0-23084 GCA_004027715.1 Plecturocebus donacophilus | reverse complement strand
GCCACGCCAAAGCGTACCAGGCCAAAGGGCACGAGCTGCTTCTCGTAGATGTCCACGTGGGCCTGGGGGTGCTGCTGGGGAACAGGGTGGCAGCTGGTGAGGTGGAAAGAGAGGCTGGGACCCCCCTCCAGGTCCCCCAGGCTCCCAGACAGAACACTCCTCCCCCTCCGCAGACAGCAGGAGCATTCAGGACCCTGGGCTGAGAACACAAGGCTTAACACTGTGCAAGGAAAAAGCATCCCTCGTGGCGGCTCACGCCTGTAATGCCAGCACTTTGGGAGGCCGAGGCAGGTGGACTGCCTGAGGTCAGGAGTTCGAGACCAGCCTGGCCAACATGGTGAAACCCCATCTCTACTAAAAAGACACAAATCAGCCAGGCATGATGGTGGGCGCCTATAATCCCAGCTACTCAGGAGGCTGAGGCAGGAGAATCACTTGAACCCAGGAGGTGGAGGTTGCAGTGAGCCAAGATTGTGCCACTGCACAACAGCCTGGGTGACAGAGCAAGACTCTGTCTCAAAAAAAAAAAAACAGAAGGCCAGCTGGCCCTGGGCGATGGGGAGAAAGTGGCCAGCTGAGGAGGGCGGTAGCTTCCCAGGCTGGAATTGCATCAGTTGTATCAGGGCGGCTTCTTTGTCTTCTGAGGACCTGAGGACCACCCTCCGAATTCACAGGGCCTCAGCTCTAGTGCCCAGGACCATGCTCTGGGAAAGGGGAGCAGCAGGACAGGGAGGGGCACAGCTGGGGATTCTTAGGGAGGAGAGATGGAAACAGGCCTCCTCCCGTCTTAGAAAGACAGTCTCTCTCATGTGGGGCTTCTGCGCTGACCACCTTCCCAGGGCACCTTGAGAGGCCGTGTGGAAGGCAAAGGTCAGGGGGACAGCAAGCAAGTCTGGTCTGGCTCTGCCACCAACCAGCCACATGATCCCAGCACATCCCGGGGCCTCCCCAGGTCTCAGTCTCCCCTCTGCACACGAGGACAATGGCTCCCTCTCAGGGCTGCTGGGAAGCACCCAAAGGTCAGGGTGGTGAGACTCTGGGTCCCAGGCCGGTTAGCAGTAAAGCAGCTGGAGCTCCCATGGCTGACACGCCCAGCCCCCATCCTATCCTAGCTCCTCGCTATGACTCCTCCAGCTTCACTGGGACTCAAGGCAAAGAAGCCCCTGCCCCTCAGTTGCCCTAGCCGACAAAGGCTCCCACCCACCTCCTCGCCTTTGCTCAAATCCCGTCTTCCCCTCCGGCACCCAAGTCCACCCTCCCCCACCTCCTACCTCTCCCCATCCCAGGCCAGCCACGGGGCGCTACCCAAACCACCTCCCTCAAGCCCCACAGTGTTGCACCCACAAAGAGCACCGGGCTTGGCGTCAAACAGGTGGCATTATATGCCAATCCCAGCTCCACCTCTAGCTGGCTCTGTGCCCCAGGGAAAGTTTCTTCTCTGTCCAAAAGAAGATCCCTGTGGCGTCATGCTCAAGGTTAAATGAGTAATCAGGCAGCCCAGGGTGCAACCTACTCTGAGTGCTCAGTCTAGGAGGGAGCAATCATTAATATTCAGTTGTTGCATGTCACTGCCTTGCTCAAAAATCTTCTCTGGGGCCCGGTGCCACAGCATAAAGTTCAAACTGCTCAGCCTGGAGGTCAGCACCTTACGGATCCGACCTCTCTGTCCTTATCTTCCATCCTTTCCTGCTACAGATCCTTCACTCTGGGTCACAGTGTCCTCTCCAGGGCCACCTCCGGAACGCTAAGTCCGCTGGATATTCTTACCCCTTATCTCTCCTGGCTGACCTCATCTTCCAGGAAACCTCCTCCCTTTCTCCTCTCCCTCTAGCTGCTCCCCTCTAACAAGGACATTCTCTGAGGCACCCCTCTCTCCTCCCTGGGGATTTTAGCCACTCCCTCCTATGACCCCAAATTCCCCTGAACTTGCTGGTGACTTTCTACTCTCTCTCTCCTGCCCAGCCCTCTCCTGAAGCTCCAAACCTGAGACCCCCAGATGTCCCACCCCAGACAACTCGAATCCATCCAGAGTCAAGCCAAGTCCCCTTACCCCAAACAGCTCCCTTTCTGCTCCTGCTCCCTCGACCCCATCCGCCCAGAGCCCAAGCTGGAACCTGGGGCTCCTCCCTGCCCCACGCCTGATCCCATCAATCCCCCATCCTCCCAGTCCTCTTCCTCACTATCACCCCAGCAGCTCCCCACTGCTCTCTGGCTACCAGCCCTGCCTGGATCTACCCTGCAGGCAGAGGGGGCATCCTGAAGGAAAACAGCACCCCGAAAACTCTCCAGTGAAGCCAACCACCTGGACAGCAGTGGGCACAAGAATCCTTCGGGGTGCTTAACGTTGCTGACTCTTGGGCCCAGTCACATTAGCTCCGAGCTAGGCCTAGAAATGTGTATTTTGATAAGATGCCCCAGGAGACTCTGACGGGGGAAGAGGCAGCTGCGGATACCTCCCAGAGAAACCTGCCTCCAGAGCCTGCCTCCCAAGCTCCCCAGGATGAAGGTCCCACCTACATCTTGGCCTTAGCTCTCACCTCCTCTTTCCTTACTGCACACACACACCTTCCAGAACTTGCCCCTTCCCCTAAGGCCATCCTCTTCCTCTTTGTCCGTGCAGTTCTCTGTGCCTGGGACACTCCTGCCATTGTCCCCCAACCTGACACCTACTGTCCTTCAGACTGCAACTGGGACATCTTTTCCTCCAAACTGGTTATGGACTCCCTCCCCGCACCCCAATGTCTGTGCTTACAGCGTCGGAGCCCTAAAATACCTTGTAAATTATCCACCTGTCCACCCACCCCACATTCGAATGTCAGGTCCTCGAGCACAGGGACCATGTCTGTCCTGCTCACCTCCATGTTCCCAGTGAAGCCTGCACCCAGAACGTGTTACCTCCAGTAATTGATTACTGAATGGATGAACGTGGATGGCCTAGCATGGAGCTGCCTTCACTCAGGTCCCAGTGCCATCTCTGCTCAGCAGTGGAAGCTTGGACAACCTCACTCAGCCCTAGCATCCTTACCTGTGAAGCAAGAGGCACGACACCTGCTTTGCAGGTTGTCATGGGGATGCTACCAGATGCTGCACTCAGTGCCTGACTCAAGCTAACTGCTACTGTCCCAAACGTGCTGCAGGTGGTCCTGTCTTAGGAGCACAGCCAGCAGCTTGGAGCTCCCTGTGAGCAAAGATCAGCCCAAGGATCAGAACAAGGATTGGAACTGGCCAGAGCCCCTTCCCATCCCATCCCACAAGGAAAGCATGTGCAAGTTTCTGCCAGCTCAGTGCAGTTGTGCTAAGAACACCACCTGGGCCAGGCGCGGTGGCTCACGCCTGTAATCCCAGCACTCTGGGAGGCCAAGGTGGGTGGATCACTTGAGGTCAGGAGTTCAAAACCAGCCTGACCAATATGGTAAAACTCTGTCTCAACTAAAAATATAAAAAGTAGCTGGATGTGGTGGCATGTGCCTGTAATTCCAGCTACTCGGAAGGCTGAGGCAGGAGAATCGCTTGAACCTGGGATGTGGAGGTTGAAGTGAGTTGAGATTGTGTCACTGCACTCCAGCCTGGGAGACAGGTCGGGACTCCATCTCAAAAAAAGAACACTGCCTGGAAGGCTTATTCTCCCCACTTTGAAAATTTCAGGCTCAGCTAATAAACTGTCCCTTTGACGAAGCCCTTCAGGGCCTCTCCAGCCTCCATGCGCTCCCCAATCTCCATCCCAGAGCCCAGGCTGTCCTCCCTCCCACATGGCCATGTGCCCATGGCCTTGCATTCCAGGATGACTCCTCACATGCGGGAGGCCCTCGCCAAAGCCCTTGGTCTTCTTCAATGTAGCTCAAATGCACCCTCTTCAGGAAATGGTTTTTTTCTTTTCTTTTCCTTTTTTTTTTTTTCGAGACAGGGTCTCACTCTGTCACCCAGGCTGGAGTGCAGTGGTGCGATCTTGTCTCAATGCCACCTCCACCTCCCAGGTTCAAGCAATCATCCAGACTCAGCCTCCCAAGTAGCTGGGACTACAGACATGTGCCACCACATGTGGCTAATTTTTGTGTTTTTAGTAGAGATGGATTTTCACCATATTGGACAGGCTGGTCTTGAACTCCTGACCTCAAGTGATCCACCTGCCTCAGTGTCCCAAAGTGCTGGGATTACAGGCATGAGCCACCACTCCCGGCCCAGGAAAGTTTCTGATTGACCCCACCCTCCTCAGCTCACTCTGCCCACATTATTGTAATTAGCTTTCACCTGTGTTGCTTGGGAAGCATGCACGGGTCACTTTTCGGCAGAGTGATCCACTCATCCAGGTTTCCCAAGAACCTCCAGCTTAGCGCTGAAGCCCCTTGTCCTGGGAAATCCAGGCCAGTCGGTCACCCTACATTTCAAGTATCTCGTGTGTGTGTGTGTGTGTGTGTGTGCATAATTAAGATATTCATCCATCCTCCTGTCTCTCCACAGACACTCCAAGCCTCTCCAAAGCTAGGCCACTGTCTCATGTCTCAGTTAACCTGGGTATCCCCTCTCTACTCTGTCTCAAAGTCTGATGTGGAGTCTCAAGGATAACCTGTAGCCTTGGCTTGGGGCCCTGCCTACCAAGGCGGACACTAAAAGCCTTGAGATCCTGGCCTTCACAAGGGAAGGGGGAGGGGCAGAGGGCAAGCTGAAAGAACAAAATGGCACGGAAGGATGAGAGCTATGGGTGAGGAGGGCGTGGCAAAAAAGGTAAAGTTACAGAAAGCCGAGGAGGCGGTTAGCCTCGAGATGCAGGACGTTTGGGACAGAGTGAAGACAGAGGGGAAAGGAGGGAAGATGAGGGAGGAGGGAGTCATTCTGCAGGTCTCCATAAGCCCCCTGGAGTGCTTGGTCAGGGAGGCAGAGCTGACCACCTACCACTGACCACTGGCCACCAAGTAGTCCTCTCTCACACGGAGGATATGAGGGGAGGGGAGCCCCAGGTGTAGGTGAGGAAGCAAGTGGGAAGTGTCCAGGCCAGATGGCTGGGAGCCCCGTCCCCATCAGGCATCCCGGAGTGGTCTTAAAACCCAAAGGGGGTGATGCTTGCCCTTAGGACTGGAGCAGCAGGTGAATGATGGACTATGAGGAAGTGGCTTACCTTTAGCAGGTGTTGGGCGGTGTAGAAGCCGGCTGGGCCACTGCCCACCACACAGATCTGGGGGGTCTTCTCCTGTGTGGAGAACTGGTGGCGGAAGCCTGGGGCCAGGGAGAGGAGAGAAAAACGGGCAAAACTGACCTCTTTCCCCAGTCCCAAACCAACCTGAATATCCAACAGAAGCTGGAACTTCCCAAGCTTAACCCTCACCTGCAGCCTCCTTCTCTTGCTCCTCAAGGCTTTGGCATTTGCAGGGTCTCCTGCTTCATCTGAACCCCCAAAGGCTGAGTCTTCATCCAGAGCCTTACAACTCACCCATGAACCTACTACACCACTGCCAATGGCCTACCCAACATCACATCATTCCCTAACCAATCGGGTAGAATCCCACATCCTTTCAACGGCCTCTACATCATCCCAATCTCGCCCCTTGAGGCTCCCCAGAATGTTGCCCCTCTAACCCTTCTCTCTCCACAAAACGTTATATAGCCCGTATAGAACTGTTTTATTCCTACAAATCCCTGTTTCGACTCAGACTTCCCTCTCGCCCCACAGACGTCCCTATCACCCCCATCCACCCCGTCGCACCTGTGGATCTCATAGTCTCTCCTTTTCACCTTCGTTGACTTCCGTCTCTCACCCTAGAAGCCTCATATCTCACGCACAGATCCCCGCCCCTCCAGTCTCGCCCCTCTCCACTCCTCCAGCCTCGCCCCTCTCCAGCCCTGCCCCAGCTCGGTTCCGAACCCTACTCAGAGCTTCCAGGCCTCCCCGCGCTCCCATCCAGCCCCAAAGGCGCCCTGCTCCTACTCGGGGTGCTCCCGGCGGGAAGCGGCCGGGTCCGAGGCCACGCCGACCAGCCCCACCAGCGCCAGAAGCGCGAAGCCATGGCTGGGAACAGCAACCTGCAAGTGGTTCCTGGCAACTGCCGGGCACGGCAAGCCCGGACCGCCCGGCCTCTGGCCCCGCCCACAAGCGAGGCCCCGCCCCAATCCCCGCCCCCAGCGCTCTGGTAAAGCAGGGCCTTGCGGCTCCACCCCGACTCCCGAGAGAATCCCGCCCCCAAAAGAGAGGCCCACCCTTAATCACGCCCCACCGTCTAAGCCCCGCCCCTCTGAGCTTCCGGGACACACGCGATTTAATACATTTCTCCCCAATCCTCACCTTCCCTCCAAATCCCGGAAGCCTAGAGTTGGAAGAGAGCGTATCCCCATCGCTGTTTCAGTCCCTCCCCAAGGAAACAGCCAATTAGAAAGGAGCTTATTTTACTTAGCCGCGCCCCTCTCGGGAGGCTCTCGTCGCTCGCTGATGACGCATTCTACCTTGCCATTTAGTAGCGAATCCGCCCGTGTGACTTCGTCCCAACCAATCACGAGTGCGGCTCCGAGCGAGCCTTCCCAGTTAATCTGGGAAATTAACTAGAGAGCGGAAATCTGGGGCTAGGAAGCTCCCGCCAGGAAGCCAGCAGCTCCTTTCTTCGACTGGGGGTGTTGTAAGCTTTACAAGATGCTGTCCCTGTCGGGCCAGGGAGAATATTAAACCCTGGAGAGCTCGTCCCACCTCACCTCCTTTCCCATTACACAGGTAACGAAAAGGGGGGGCGGGGCATTGGCTTGCGGTACTGAGGACTGAGTCTCCGACCCCTCTGCAGCCGTGCCGGGACCCGGGTTGAGGCACTCCCCTCAGGTTCAGAATTTAAGGGGGCTCCAGAACACTCAGTCATAAGATAAATGTTACACTGCGACGTTTTAAAATGTCAAAATTAATGCAAAAAGTCTATGATCAAAATATGTTTTAAAATAAGGATAGGATCCGTAGTCACAGCTGACCCAATAACCTAATGCCTCTTCCTTTTCGCCATGGGCCCTCTTGTCAAACATTACTTCTTTGGAGAAGCATTTTCTCTGACCCGTCTCCTCCCACGCTCCAAGGGGGTTAAAGCTGCTCATTCCACAGCATCCGACCTTACCCCATGATGACTTAGTACACTCTTTGTCATTTTTAATGGGGTTTAAATTCAAGAATAACATATAGAAAAGTGCACAAATCATAAGTGCACAGCTTGACAATATATCACAAGGTGTAACCATATAGCCACCACCCAGATCAAGAAATAAAACATGGTCAGTATCCCAGGAGTCCTCTTTGCCCTTTCTGGTCACTTCCCCTCCCTCCCACTGGTAAGAAAATACTGTTCTGCTTTCTAATAGGTCACTGTGTTTTATGCCTGTCTCACTAGACCAGGAGTAGGCAGACTATAGCTTGCAGGCCAAACACTGTCCACCAGCATGTTTTGGATGACCTACAAGAATGATTTTTTACTGTTTTGGTGTTTTTTTGGGGGGGTTGGGGTTTTTGATTTGGTTTGGTTTTTTGAGACAAGGTCCCACTCTGTCACCCAGTGGTGCCATCTCAGCTCACTGCAACCTCCGTTTCCTGGTTCAAGTGAGCCTCCAGCCGCAGCCTCCTGAGTAACTGGGACCACAGGTGCCTGCCCTTTTTGCATTTTTAGTGGAGATGGGGTTTTGCCATGTCACCCAGGGTGGTCTCAATCTCGGCTCAATGCAATCCACCCATCTCCACCTTCCAAAATGTCAGGATTACAGGAAGGAGCCACTACACCCGGCTGGTGTGTGTGTGTGTTTCTCTGAGATGGAGTCTTGCTCTATCGCCCAGGCTGGAGTGCAGTGGCGCTGTCTTGGCTCACTGCAACTTCCATCTCCCAGGTTCAAGTGATTCTCCTGCCTCAGCCTCCTGAGTAGCTGAGATTACAGGTGCATACCACCCCACCCAGCTAATTTTTGTATTTTTTGTAGAGACAGGGTTTCACCATATTGGCCAGGCTGGTCTCAAACTCCTGACATCATGATCCCCCCACCTTGGCCTCCCAAAGTGCTGGGATTACAGGGGTGAGGTACCATGCCCAGCCTGGTTTTTACGTTTTTAATGGTAAAAAATAAAATTTTGTGACACTTTAAAATTACATGAAATTCAGACTTCAGTTTGAATATAATAAAGCTTTATTGGAAGACATCCATGATCACTTCTTTATATATTGTCTATGGCTCTATCTGTGCTTTGATGGCACAATTGAGAAGTTGTAACAGAGACCATATGGTTCACAAAACCCCAGATATTTACTATCTGGTCCTTTACAGAGTTTGACCACCCCTGCACTAGACTATAAGCTCCAGGGGGTGGGGACCCAATCTCATTAGATCTTATATCCCCAGGGCTTCACACAGTGGCTGGCACATAATGGAAGTTCATACAATCAAAAAAGCTCTATAGGGCTCCCCATCTAGAGGCAGTATATCTGGTGTTTAAGAGGTTGGATTCTCGAGTCAGACAACATTGGGTTTCAATCCCTCTTCCTCCACACACTAGCTATGTGACATTGAGAAATTCAATCTCTCCAGGACATTTTTTCACTATCTTTAACATACCAGGGAAACAGTAGTGCCAATTTGTTGTAGACATTAAAATCAGATGATGTAGGTAAAGATATCTTCTATAAGTGCTAAATAAACATTAGCTATTATCATCATTATCCGTACATAGTATGACCTCCCATATGCCTCTGCAGATTAGACCTTAGGTCTCCGCAGAGACCTGGATATACTTCATTCACTCCTTTCACCTCCCTCACCTCTCAGGCCCCAGAAATTCCCAGTCCACATCCTCAGCAAAACAGAAAATAGAGCCTCAAAGCAATCGAGTGACTTGTTCCCAGGATACCCACAGTACAGCCAGATCTGGCACCAGGGCCTTCAGATGCTGCCCATGCCCCAGTCAGGCCCAGATCAATAACAATGAGTCATTGGTTATGTATTTGGATGGTTTTAATCATGAGCTGGGACTGTGCAGTTGGGGCCTTTTCTGTCACTGCATTTCTCAAATGGAGAATTAGCAGTTTGATTAATTACACCCCTAGACCTTAAGGCCATTTCTAAGCTGCTAATGCATTTCCAAGGAGCAGCAATAACATATAGCAAAGCGGTGGGCTGGGGAGCCGCCAAGCCTGCCTCGTGCCAAGACGGCTGCCTGGATCCAAAACTCCACTCCATCAGTCAGCCTTCTAGCAGGGAACAGATGGCACAGTCAAAAGGGGTGATTGAGGACAGTTTAATGAAGGAGTTTGTATACAGAGGTGTGAGCAGGGTGAAGGGAATGGAGAAGCACCCCAGGCTAGCAGCAGCTGGAAGCCACTACCACCCCAGGCCTGGAGGGAGCTGTTTGAGAATGAGTGGGAGTCTGTAGCTATGGAAAAGGGGGTCTAAAGGAGTTGCAGTCTTTGGTAAAGGCAGGCACGATGGAGATGAGTGGGGAGTGCACCTAAAGGAACCAGTGGCCTCTGTGCAGCTGCCTAAGGCCACATGCAGAGGGGCTCTCCATCGGAACAGGGCTCAGGGAATGCCTGTGCCTGTAGCCAGGCATTCCCTGAGAGGATGAGCCTCTGCCCATCCCACAGGCTCCCATTTGCTGGCAGTTTGTCTCCCTGTCAGCAGGATGAGCACGCCCTTCACCCCATCCAAGGACTTCACTGGAAAACAAAGCAGTTACGCACTCAGAGAATGACTTGCATGTTCTCAGCTGGGGAAGACTTGGCAATGTCTGGAGACAGTTGTGATTGTCATTACCTGAGCTCCCAGCATCTAGTAGGTAGAAGCCAGGGATGCTGCTAAACATCCTACAGTGCCTGGGGCAGCCCTAACAACACAGTCGCCCAGATAAAATGTCTATAGTGGCCGGGCACGGTGGCTCACGCCTGTAATCCCAGCACTTTGGGAGGCCGAGGCAGGCAGATTGCCTGAGCTCAGGAGTCCAAGACCAGCCTGAGCAACATGGTGAAACAGCGTCTCTACTAAAATACAAAAAATTAGCCGGGAGTGGCAGTGGGCGCCTGTAGTCCCAGCTACTGGGGAGGCCGAGGCAGAAGGATGGCTTGAACCGGGGAGGCAGAAGTTGCAGTGAGCCAAGATCACGCCACTGCACTTCAGTGTGAGCAACAGAGTGAGACTCCATCTCCAAAGGGAAAAAAAAGTCAATCATGCCCAGGTGACAGAAGCTGTTTTCAACTAGAGTCTGGCCTCCTGTCATAGGTCTGGCCTCCTTCTCTGTCTCCCTCAGCCTCTACCTGGGCACTTCCTAGCAGCCTCCCAGTCCAGCCCCAGCTGGAGCAGTTCCCACCGTGGGCTGAATCTCAGTTGTCCCCAGTGCTTTGGTCCTTCCTCTGCCTGACGTTGGCTGTTCCCTGATATTCCCATCTCACTCCCAGGCTGCAGACCATCCTTCCACAGTCCCGCCCAGTGCTGACTTCAGGCTCTTCTATCTGCACCCCACCCTCTCCCATTCTTCTCTGAGGCCATCTGTCCTCCAGACCCTGTTCCCAGAACCCCCTCCAGCTCCAACCCCCTCCCCCTAATTTTTCTCTCTCCCAATGGATGATCCTCAGATTCACCACTTCTAAACATCACAGAACAAAGCAGACTTTAAGCTAGCCAAGGTCACATTCAAGCTATTTGTTCTTTTTTTTTTTTTTTTGAGACAAAGTCTTGCTCTGTCTCCCAGGCTGGAGTGCAGTGATGTGATCTTGGCTCATTGCAACTTCCGCCTTCTGGGTTCAAGTGATTCTCTTGCCTCAGCCTCCTGAGTAGCTGGGATTATAGGCACCCACCATTATGCCTGGCTGATTTGTGTCTTTTTAGTAGAGATGGGGTTTCACCATGTTGGCCAGGCTGGTCTCAACCTCCTGACCTCGTGATCCACCTGCCTTGGCCCAAAGTGCTGGGATTACAGGCGTGAGCCACCTCGCCCAGCCTGCTATTTATACTCTCCCCAGCTCTGTCCCTGAGGGACCTTCTCCCCTCACTTCAGTGGAGTTCTCTCCCCACAAAACACACTTGCTTTCATCTCACTGATACTGCGGCCTGGGGAACTGCTGAGCCAGTGTCTTGCACAGGTTCCTTTGGCTGAGAATCGAGGAAGGCCTGCCAAAAGCAAGCTCACCTGAGGTCCCCGGAGAGAGGGCACCTTGGTGGGCAGAGCCTGAAGGAAGCACTGGCCAAGGCCATGTGGGGCTCTCCCAATGCCAGGGAGGTCACAGCCGAAGGAGCTGACCCTGCCAGGTGGCCCCTGCACAGGATCCCTCTCACCCTGTCACCTCCCCTTAGCCCTACCAAGGCTCAGATGAAGCAGCGGGAAGGACCCGGCTCTTTAGTCCTGAGATGGAGTTGCTGAGGTCCAGACTGACCAGCATACACAGCCACCAGTACTGCTTCCCCAGACGCGCCTCAAAACCCAGAAAAGCAAGCAAGGCAAGTGGCCCCCTGACCCCAGGCCTGAGCACCCCTGCCTTCGTCTGCCCAGTGTCTCCACTCTCCAGGTCCGCCACCAGCCACTGAGCCACAGCCCCTGGGCCAGCAGCAGTAGGAGGGCCAGGGCCGGGCCAGGGAGGGGTGTGGTAGCTGCACTGGCCTCATTGCAGCCCCACAAGCTCAGTGATCGGTGGGGCCTGCACCATGAACTCCTCATAGCGATGGAGAAACAGCCAGAAGCGAGCCAGATACGAGTCCTCGTTGTACGGTAGCTGCTTCTCACGGAGGAACTGGGACACCACGGGCTTCACCTGGTGGAAGACGGGCAGGAGAGGAGCCTATGAGCTGGGTCTGTGGGCAGGTCCATCATCCCATGGTGGGTGTCTTCTTCCCACCCCCAGCTCCTATCTGCCTTGTTCCATGATTCTCCGGAGGAGCGGGAGGGCTTAAGTCAGAGAATTCTTGTCCCCACCCAGCAGAAGAAAGGAGTGTCTTCTTCCCAACATCCAGGGATCCTGACTGACAGCCCTCCTTGGCACAAGGGACTAAAAACCAGAGCTCCCTTTTACCAAGCACCTACTGTGTGCCAAACATTTCAGATCTATTTCTCCATTTCATCCTCAAAGCCTGTCAGCATAAGCCCTGCTACTCGCATTTTACAGAAGAGAAGGCTGAGGCCCAGAGGCATTCAGTTCACTTGTCCAGAGTCACATTGCTAGTAAGAAACCTGGGTATCTCTGATCTGAAACCCATGCTGCTGCAGATACACTGGCTGCCCTTCCTAGGTGACCTCTGACCAGGCCAGATGGGGAACTTGGAGTTCAGGTGAACCCTGAAGGTTCTTCCCTCCCCCTGCCATCTTTTTATTTTCTGAGACAGGGTCTCACTGTGTTGCCCAGGTTGGAGTGCAGTGGCACGATTATGGTTCACTGCAGCCTCAACCTCCCCAGGCTCAGGTGGTCGTGACTCAGCTTCCCAAGTAGCTGGGACCACAAGCATGTGCCACCACACCAGGCTCATTTTTGTATTTTTTGGAGAGACAGGGTTTCACCATGTTGCCCAGGCTGCCCTCAAACTCCTGGGCTCAAGCAATCTGCCCGCCTCGGCCTCCCAAAGGGCCAAGATTGTAGGCGTGAGCAACCCCGCTGGGCCAAAGAATCTTCCCTTCCATCCTCTAACAGTCCCTTCATTCCAGCGCCCCCAGCCCAGACCTCGACTACCTTGAGGCACATGTTGTCGGAGAGCCTGGGGAAGAGGTGGTGTTCCACGTGGCAGCTGATGATCGAGTGCCCGAACGCCCAGTCCAGCACCGGCAGCCGGGACAGGTTCAACACCCCCAGGCTCATCATGTGGATCCGGCGGGGCTTGTTGTCCCGGGAGAACATGGGCAGCCCGATGTGCTGTGACAGACACGTGGATCATGCAGGGCAGCCTGGACCTCCCCACCCCATGCCAGGTGTCCTGGGACCTCGTGCTACCCAGAGGGCTCTTCTGTCCCCCACTTCCTATGCGGGGCACCTGGTAGAGGGTCCCCTAGCCTAGCTCCGATGCTGACCCTGTTTCCTGCTCTGAGTCTCATCCATCTCTGCTCCTCCCTCCCCATCTGGACAGTCAGGGACTTAGCCTGGGCACCTCTCAGGGCATGTGGTTCCCTAATGCTGTTAACTGCCTACCACTCACTCCTCACACCTTCGCCTCGTCCTGGAGAGACCCTTCCTGCTCTGTTCACCAGTCAAGACACTACTCATCGTTGGGTCAAGTTTCACAGGCAGTGTCAAGTGCTTCCTCTACCAGGCGCTGTCCTAGGTCAGGAACTCAGAGGTGACCAGGAGCCTCAGTGGGTGCAGGACAGGACACAAGTATGGGATTAAGTAATTAAACAGTTAACAGCAGCTGTGGTGAGTGCTGGACAGGGAAGTACAGGAAGTGCTTCTCTGGCACCTTCCCTGGGCAGGGAGCAGGGAGATGTCCCCGTGGAAATGACACCAGAGCTGAATGCTGAGTCCTAGTCTCCCATGAAGAACTCTGTCTCCAGTGCCTTCATCTGCCTGCCTCGGGGCATTCACTGGGGCCTTGATGTCCTACCACGTGGGCATCTGTGAATGGAGGGAGGCATGCCGACTATGTTGAGGAGAAGCTCGCTTCTTTTTCATTTTTAAATTTTTTTAGACAGAGTCTCGCTCTGTCCCCCAGACTGGAGTCCAGTAGTGCAATTTTGGCTCACTGCAACCTCCATCTCCCAGGTTCAAGTGATTCTCCTGCCTCAGCCTCCTACCTCACCCAGCTAATTTTTGTATTTTTAGTAGAGACGGGGTTTCGCCATGTTGTCCAGATTGGTTTTGAGCTCCTGACTTCAGGTGATCCTCGTGCATCGGCCTCCCAAAGTGTTGGGATTACAGGCATGAGCCACCGCGCCTGGCCATTTTTGTGTTTTTAATAGAGCATTTTGCCAGGTTGGCCAGGCTGGTCTTGAACTCCTGACCTCAGGTGATCCACCCACCTCAGCCTCCCAAAATGCTGAGATTACAGGCATGAGCCACCACGCCCAGCAGAGAAGCTTGCTTCTTACCTGAAACCAAAACTCTTGAATGATCCTTAGGGTCCGGGTGGTGGGGGCAGGTCTGGAGGGGAGCACTTACCAGAACTGCTGTTAATGACTTAATCCCCTAATCGTGTCCTGTCCTGCACCAACCTGAAGCTCCTGTTCACCTCTGAGTTCCCAACCTAGGATAGCACCTGGCAGAGGAAGCACTTGACACTGCCTGTGAAACTTGACCTTGAACAACCAGTAGGGTCTTCACTGGTGAACACAGCAGGAAGGGTCTTCCAGGATGAGGCGAGGGCACGGTGTGATGACAGTGAGAGGGAGGATGCCTCATCCCTCAGGTGGCCCCTCTCTCCTCACCCTAGAGTCCAGACTTCGGTCAGGGCCCCTGGGGAATGCTCCCCTTAGCCGCCAAGTGCCCAGGTGGGGGTGGCCTCACCTGGAAGATGTTGACATGGAGGTAGGGGTGGGCCAGCAGGGATCTGGTGACGAACATGCAGCCCAGGGCTGAGATGGGGCTCTTGAAGCCTGACACGTTCAGGAGCAGCCAGTAGTGAGAATAAAGGCCCAGGGACACCAGGGCCAGTGTCCTCAGGGCTGTCCCCAGCTCCACCTTCCTCAGCCGCTCTGCAGGAAGAGGCAAGATAGAGGGAGGGGACAGGGAAGGCTCAGATCCATCAGGAGCAGCTCTCTGCTAGCTCAGGTGTGCTCAGGCAGTGGCAGGGGACTAAGTGTGTTCAGTTCATACCCACAACAGCCTTGAAAAGCAGGGTCCCCCACTGTGTGGATGAAGAAACGAGGCCAAGCACGGTGGCTCAAGTCTGTAAACCCAGCGCTTCAGGAGGCCAAGGCCAGCAGATTGCTTGAGCCTGGGAGTTCAAGACCAGCCTGGGCCACATGGCAGAACCCCATCTCTATCAAAAATACACAAAATTAGCTGGTGGCACACACCTGTGGTCCCAGCTACTCAGGAGGAGCCTGACCTCCTAGGCTCAGGTGATGCTCCCACCTCAGCCCCCTGGGTAGTTGGAACTACAGGTGTGTACCACCTGGAGTGAGCTGAGATTGTACCACTCTCCAGCCAGGGTAATAGCATGAGACTCTGTAGGGGTGGAGGAGGGGGTGAAAAAGAAGAAGAGAAGAAAAAGGAGGAGGAGGGAGGAGGAGAAGAAGAAGAAACAAAGACAGGAACAGGAAGCAATCTGATGAAGGTCAAGCTGTGGGATTTAAACCCAGGTCTAGCTGCTCCCTCACTCCTGCTCCCGCCACCATACAACATCGCTCCCCAGACATCAAAGCTGTTAACATGAAGTATTACTTGTGCAAAGCTTTTTTTTTTTGAGACAGAGTCTCGCCTGTCACCCAGGCTGGAGTTACAATGGCGAGATCTCAGCTCACTAAAACCTCCACCTCCTGGGTTCAGGTGAGTCTCCTGCCTCAGCCTCCGAAGTAACTAGGACTTACAGGCGCCTGCCACCATGCCCAGCTACTTTTGTTGTATTTTAGTGGAGATGGGGTTTCACCATGTTGCCCAGGGTGGTCTCAAACTCCTAAGCTCAGGCCATCCACCTGCCTCAGCCTCCCAAAACGCTAGGATTACAGGCTTGAGCCACCAGGCCTGGCCCTTGCAAAACATTTTTATACCTAGGACCTCATTTTCTTTCACACCAAACTTGAGGAGCAGGTACAGCCTCCGAGGCTCAGAGAGGTTTGGTTATCTGCCCATGGTCCCCAGCTAGTAGGTGGCAGAGCCAGACTTGGCTCTGGGTCTGAGGCTCTTTGTACCCTGCCAGGCTGTCTCAGCAAGTCTCTCTCGGTCCTTCCGCTACAAGCTACCTCCACGAAGCCAGGCAGGCAAGGAGAGCAGAGGAACCAGGTCCATGCAGGGCACCCCAGACCAGGCTCTCTTGGTACTCACCGACAGCCACCAGTGGCGTGGCGACGGGAAGGAGGAGAGGAGCAAGGAACATGTAGACATAGCGGTTGAGGCAAGGCAGCCTCCACGTGCTGGAGTCCCCCAGCCCCACCACATTGGTGTAGGCATGGTGCATCTTGACATGCCCGTGTGTCGCGTGCTCTGCAGTGAAGGCCGTGCATACCTGGAGGAGGGAGCCAGAAAGGAAGCTGAGGTCCGTGTCAGGCACAGTGGGGCAGGCAGAACCTTTGAGAGCCCTGAGAACACCCCCGCCTCCTCAACCCCTGCATGTCCAGGGCTGTCCTCCCTTACAGCCCCAGCTAATCAGCTTTGACCATCAACTCTTGGGTATCTATCACCACGGAGTGGCAGCCATTCAATACAATCACGTTGGTGAGGCTCTGCAAAGCCTTTGGGGGTGGGAGGCTGGACCCCTGAAGTGCTAATCTGCCAGTGACTACCCAGGCCACGAGTCTCAGAGACTGTCGTGATTGGAGGCACTGCAGGTGATGATCCCGGCATCCACTGCAATGATTCTGTGTGCGTTTCTCTTAGAAGCATCTGCTCCTTCGTAACACTGAGCACTCTGAGCCTGGAGCAACAGCCAGAAGGGACAGCAGGAGTGGGGTGAGAGTGCAGGGACACCATCCCCTGAAGAGTCCACAAGGTGGGGGCGGTGCCCTGATGGGGGCCCGAGAGCTTCTCCCTAGAGGTGACTCTTCTCCAGCATGGATGCCCAGTGGGATTCTCCGAAGCCTCTCTGAGCAGCAGCACACACTGTGCTTCCTAGGAGAGCAGTCAGTCTGGAATGCAAAAGCCATGCTAAGGTGTTTCTTAAGCAGATATATGCAAATGGTATGCAGATGTAAGCCTCTTCCAATATTTTATCTAAGACAGAAAATGTGGCTAATTTTATTGAATATGCTGCCTGACTGTTTCCGGAACGACGTGAAAAAATTCCCAATACAACTCATTGCAAGCCAGGTAAAGACAGCGGGACACCCCCTGCGGAGGGCTCACTGCACCGGGCTCAGCATCCTGCACACACACTGCCCAAGGGAGGTGGGGGGTAACCACATGCTGCCGAGTTAGTTGGAAAATGGATGGTCTTGCTGAAAAAGATTATCTGTTTTATTTTGAGACGGAACTTGCTGTTGCCTGGGCTTGAGTGCAGTGGTGAAACCACAGCTCATGGCAGCCTTCACTGGAAACAGATGCTCGGTGCCACAAAGAAAAATCAGCACTGAGACAAAGAATCGTTCAGCAACACAGTTTTTACTTCCTGGACTGCCGGAAAGGTACCCTCACTAGCCATCTTGCCAGGAGAGTACAATGAACAAAGGAAAACACACAAATTTATCCCTTACACATTTGGGGTTGTCCTTACTGCTGTGTCTGATCTCCGTTGGCTAGATCCAGACCTCACAATCTAAACTAAAACCCGATTGGCTCATAACTTAACACTTTTCTAAACAGGAAAAAGCAATGGAGAGCTGGGACATGCCTGTGAGCACATCCAGCATGGATATTTTGGCTAAAGTACAAGGACATAGTATATACTATGTGCCTGTAAGCATGGCATGTCTAACAGCTACATAGGATAGGGCTTACAAACAGTGATTAGCACACCTATTCTTTACTAAGAAAGGAAACTTTAAAGAGGAACTTTCCTACTTCCCACACTCTGCCTCCTCGGTTCTCGTGCCTCAGCCTCCCGCGTAGCTGGGACTACGGGTGCCCACCACCACACCCAGCTAATTTTTGTATTTTTAGTAGAGATGGAGTTTCACCATGTTGGCCAGACTGGTCTCAAACTCCTGGCCTCATGTGATCCACCTGCCTCGGCCTCCCAAAGTGCTAGGAATACAGGGGTGAGCCACCGTGCCCGGCCCCATTTATTCTTTCATGCAATTGTTTGTTCACATAAGCGTTGTCTGACCACCGATGGTGCCCAGCACTGTGCTACACCTGTGGGGTTCCCAGGGCCTTGTCCCTGGGAAAGGGAAGAGAATGCCCTCAGCGCCATTTGATGGACTCAGTGCTGACTGTACGGGGCCTGCTCCCATGAGAATAAGGTGCTCTTGAGGGCTACTCTTGCTGTGGCCCTCACCAGGGTCCCTCTCTCATCCCAAAGGTGGCTAAAACATGGCTGCATTCACACAGATCCTGCCCCAGAGCCAGCCCAAAGAGTTCCCTGGGGACTTGCACCTGAGAAATTGTATTCTCCCTGAGCAAGACTGCCAGGTGGAGCAAATGAAAATACAGGATGCCCTCTTAATTCTGAATTTCAGATAAGCAACAACTACATGGAATATTTTGGATATACTCATACAAAAATATTGGTTGTTTGTCTGAAATTCAAATGTATCAGTGTGTTTTAGGCCATTCTGGCATTGCTAAAGAAATATCTGAGGCTGGGTAGTTTGTAAAGAATAGAGGTTTAATGAGCTCAGCGTTCTGCAGGCTGCACAGGGAGCTTGGTAGGGAGGCCTCAGGACGCTTACAATATGGCAGATCATAATCACGACAATCGTGGCTGAAGTCCAAGGGGAAGGCAGAGAGGGAGCAGGCACTGACATGGCGAAAGTGGGAGCAGTGAGACGGGGGCAGGGGCGGGGGTGCCACACACTTTTAAATGACCAGATCTTTTTTTTTTTTTCTGAGTCTCGCTCTGTTGCCCAGGCTGGAGTGCAATAGTGTGATCGCAGCTCACTACAACCTCCACTTCCCAGGTTCAAGTGATTCTCCTGCCTCAGCCTCTTGAGTAGCAGAGCATGCCTGGCTAATTTTTTCTATTTTTAGTAGAGACAGGCTTTCACCATGTTGGCCAGGCTAGTCTCGAACTCCTGACCTCAAGTGATCCACCCGCTTTGGCCTCCCAAAATGTTGGGATTACAGGCGTGAGCCACCGTGCTCAGTATAAATGGCCGGATCTTTTGAGAACTCACCGTCGCTCTCACCAGGACAACACTAAGAGGGTGCTGCAAACTCATTCAAGCGAAACACCTCCATCATCCAGTCACCTCCCACAAGGCCCCGCCTCCTCCCCACTGTTTGTGCAGCAGCAACGGCTGGCCGCTGGGGTTACTGCCTTCGTTGACAAACTTGGGTTTACCTGCCTGGAGACAAGCCTCTCTCGCACCAGCAGAACTACCAGTACTTCCAAAACCAACTCACCTGACCTGCAACTCAAAGGCTTTTTTTTTTTGAGATGGAGTCTTACTCTGTCACCTAGGCTGGAGTGCAGTGGCGTGATCTCAGCTCACCGCAACCTCTGCCTGCCGGGGTCCAAGCAATTCTCCTACCTCAGCCTCCCAAGTAGCTGGGATCACAGGCGTCTGCCGCTGCACCTGGCTAACTTTTGTAGTTTTAGTAGAGACGGGGTTTCACCATCTGGGTCAGGCCGGTCTTGAGCTCCTAACCTAGTGATCCACCCACCTCACCCTCCCAAAGTGCTGGGATTACAGGCGTGAGCCACCGTGCCCGGTGAAAGGCTTTTCTTAAGAAAACCTATATTTAAAGATTACATTTCAAACTGGGATTTCGGTGGGACAAACATCCAAATCATATCACTGGGCATTTTATATTTTACCTAGAAAACCTCCTGCTGAGGTCCGTGGAGCCCCAGAGGCCCCCAGCATTCTGGAGCCAGATGTAAAGGGGCTGCTGATGCCCTGGGAACCAGCAAGAGTCTAGAGAGAGGAACAGAAGCTGCCCAGGTCCAGCCCGGAAGCTCTCCTGCCAGGCCAACGCTGCCCCTGGACCATCCTGCAGCCCCTCTTTCTTGTCCTGTCCATTACTGCTGCCCGCCAGTCTGCACCTCCTCCTCCTCCTTGCTGATCCCACCTAGACGACCTCCACCTAAACCTCCTCCTTGAACCCCATCCCTGCCCTCTGTCCTCACCATCTCTCGGCCGGCCCATGCCAACAGCCTTCGTCCCGTCTCCTGCCTCATCCACCTCAAATCCAATAGAGTGACCCAGTTAAAACCCAACACTGCATCATCATTTCACAACTATGGTTTTAATCCTGTAGTGTTCTGTTTGTGTAAAAACTAAAAGAGGGGCCAGGCACGGTGGCTTATGCCTGTAATCGCAGCACTTTGGGAGGCCAAGGTGGGCAGATCACTTGAAGTCAAGGGTTCAAGACCAGCCTGGCCAATGTGGGGAAACCCATCTCTACTAAAAATACAAAAATTAGCTGGGTGTGGTGGAGCACACCTATAGTCCCAGCTACTTGGGAGGCTGAGGTAGGAGAATCGCTGGAACCCAGGAGGAAGAGGCTGCAGTGAGCCGAGATCATGCCCCCGCAGTCCAGCCTGGACAACAGAGTGAAACTCTGTCTCAAAAAAAAACTAAAAGAGGAAAATATTAGAGAAGAACATAGAAGAGACTGACAACCTGCAGCCATCATCTTCCAGAGGAAATGAGACATCTTCAGAAAGGGGCAGGACGAAGACCTCTCCCGATGCTTTTTGAATTCTGAATTACGTAAACACATTACCTATTCAAAAAATAAGGTAGTTTTGAAAACCACCAACTTAGATGTCCACCTTTGGCCACAAGACCAAGTTCCAGGTCCTCTGCCTGCCACATGCCCCCTTTCCCCTCTCCAGGGTCCCCGTTAGATTCTGGTGACCGCAGATTCCTGAGGGTCCCTCATGCACTGTGCTGATGCCCATAGCCTTTGTCCGCATATTTGCTCTGTCTGAAGCCACCCTCCTGCTCCTTAGTTTGGCCAGCCCTGTCCTGACAGCATCTCCCCTGGAAACTTTCCCTGGGGTTTCACAGCCCTGCATGATTCACATTTGGGACTCAGCACATTTTGTGTCAGGGGCTGTCCTGTGCACTGTAGGACATTTAGCTATGTCCCTGGCCATTCACGGTAGATGCCAGTAGCACGCACACCCGCACACCCCAGGCTTTATTATTATTACTGTTATTATTTAGAGACAGAGTTTTACTCTGTCGCCCAGGCTGGACTATAGTGATGCAATCTTGGCTCACAGAAGCCTTGAACTGCTAGGCTCAAGCAATCCTCCTGCCTTGGCCTCCCAAGTAGCTTGGACGACAGGTGCACACCACCACATCCAGCTAATTTTTGTTTTGTTTTGTAGAGACAGGCTCTCCCTCTGTTGCCTGGGCTGGTCTCAAACCCCTGGGCTCAAGTGATCCTCCCGCCTCGGCCTCCCAAGGTGGTGGGAGCCACCTAGCCTGGCCCACACCCCAGTATTCATAGCCAAAAATATCTCCAGACATGGCCCAATGTCCCTGCCCTGCTCTTCCCACCCCCAGCCTTCAGAGCCTTCACTCTACCCTGGTCGATGCCCTCATCACGTTCTGCCTGCCCCGGGCACCTACCAGCTGGTGTGGCATTGCACAAGTGGCTTAACCTCCCAGATCAGGGTTCCTCATCTACAAAGTGAGGGTAATAATAATTTCACCCTTGTAGGAAGGTGTGACTAGGAAATGAGGTAATTTACATAAAAGATGCAGGAAGCAGGCAGTAAGCGTTAGCCAGTGAGATCAGGATTTTTCCTTACTTTAATGTCATTTGTATGTGTCTCTTTTGCACTTGACTCTGAGTCCCTGGGGAACTGGAACAGGGTCTTATTCACAGTTATATCCCCAGCGTCTATTGAAGCGTGGTGTAAGAGGAGCTGGGACGCACAGGCGCGCACACACATGCACACGCACGCGCACACGCACGCACACACACACACAGTACTAACGTCCATTTCCTTGGTTTTGATATTGAACGACACTTAGATAAATGTAACTGTTGGAGGAAACTGGATAAAGGCTACACCAGACCTCTGTCCTATTTTTGCAAGTCCTGTGAATCTATAATTATTTTAAAAATATAAAGGGTTTTACAAAAGTATATTTTGTACTGCAAATCTGAGTTTTCCCTCTAAATAAACATTAAAGATTAAAAAGATAGGAAGTCATAGTTGAACTTAAGCAACAGCCCTCGGGGTTTGCGTGGGAACAGGCAGAGATGGTTGGAGAGACAGCCCGGAGGATAATGGCCACCACATTGAACTCCTATGAGAAGAGAACGTTCCAGGATCATGACTAGGCTGGGGGTTCCTGGCCCTGTTTCCACCCCCACAAGAGGCCTGAAGGAAGGCAATCGCATTCCCCTATGAGGCACCCCTCCCCCAGGGCAGGGCTCCCGCCCCTGCGGCACAAAGCCGACTTCACAAGGAGGATTTGAAGCGGAGATACCGGAGCTAGGAACTGGCAGGGCCTGTTCCCTCCCACTCAGGGGAGCATCTTGGATTGTGAGTGACATGCCCGAGAGTCCCCAAAGCCGTCTGATTTCAAGAGTTAATCTTTCCCAAGCTTCAGGGCTTCAATGACAGGGGCCTGCCCACCCCACACTGTCCCCCACCTTCCCGTGGCCATCTGAGCACGGTGCAGTCCCCTTCACTGGCAGTCCCTGAGAATACGCCTTGCAGTCCCCATGGTGACCCAGGACAGGGCTGGGCAGGTACTCTCACTGGGAAAGGCCAGGGTTATCAGAGGCAGGAGAGAAGGTCAGGGATAGAACAGAAATGGGGCTTCGGAGGTTGGATACTTGAGAGAAACAACAGCCTGGAGTGGAAGGCTCCCCCTCCAGCCTGTCTGCCCCTCCCCCAGATCCGATGGCCCAGCTTGGACCTGGTAAACCCTGAGACAATCCTAGCCAAAGCTGAGTGCCCAGGAGAGCCAGTGATACGCAGTTAATGCCTGAGGCTGCAGTGTTTGCCAAGCACCAAAAAGAACCTAGGTCTATGGGCTACATTATTCTGCAGTGATGATGTCTCCTGAGCGTCAAGATTTGAGAAGAGCACAGGGACCCCCCCAAGGAAGGATCCTAAGAGAGAAGACACTAAGATATGGGAGGAGAGTCAGAGATCTAGGAAGGGTCCCAGGGCATCCTCTGAGGTCCTAGGCAGCAAGAACTTGTCCTGTGCACCCTGCAGAGACCCAGAGGACACAGCATCCAACCCCCAACATGTACACAGCTCTGTCAAGCTTTGCAACCTTGCAGTTAAAACAACAACAATAGGCCGGGTGCTGTGGCTCAAGCCTGTAATCCCAGCACTTTGGGAGGCCAAGGCAGGTGGCTCACCTGAGGTCAGGAGTTCAAGACCATCCTGGCCAACATGGTGAAACCCCATCTCTACAAAAATACAAAAAAAAAAAAAAA
>PVKP010035678.1:0-23081 GCA_004027715.1 Plecturocebus donacophilus | reverse complement strand
TTTGTAGCAATTGTGAATGGCAGTTTGTTCTTGATTTGGCTCTCTTTAAGTCTGTTATTGGTGTATAGGAATGCTTGTGATTTTTGCACATTGATTTTGTATCCTGAGATTTTGCTGAAGTTGCTTATCAGTTTCAGGAGATTTTGGGCTGAGACGATGGGGTCTTCTAGATATACAATCATGTCATCTGCAAATAGAGCCAGAGCAATCAGGCAAGAAAAAGAAATAAAAGGTATTCAAATAGGAAAGGAGGAAGTAAAATTGTCTCTATTTGAGGACACATTTTTTTTTCCCAGATGTTTGCAATATTTCCCTCTGGGAATTTACATTTATTTCACTAATATCTAATTTATACACTTCTAAAAATGCTCTTTAATTTTAACTTAGTTTATATATAAACTCAGAAATGAACATTCTCTCCGTTAATTCTATAGCGTGAATTATGTTCTATTAATTACTTCATTATAATAACAAGAACAATTTACATTAACTGGTTTAGAAATTGGTAGAGATGCTTTTAGGAGGGAACAAACATACATAAACAAGCTGAAGCCACAGCTTTTACACATTTTGGTCTCAAGACCTGTTACAGTCCAGAGCCTTACTAAAGATCCTAAATGTCTTTTGGGATTTGTTTGTGTCTACTGGTTATCCTTATTAGAAATTAAAACTAAAACACTTAAGGTACTTATTTATTTAAATAATAACAAATCCATTAATGGTTAACATAGTAACATATCACATAAAAGAGCTATATTTTTCAAAAGAATTAGTGAGAAAAGTTTTTTTGGCAAATCTCTTTAACAATGTATTTGTTAGAACAGAAGACTGGATATTCACATTTGCTGATGCATG
Organism: Plecturocebus donacophilus; assembly: GCA_004027715.1. Taxonomy (NCBI): domain Eukaryota; kingdom Metazoa; phylum Chordata; class Mammalia; order Primates; family Pitheciidae; genus Plecturocebus; species Plecturocebus donacophilus. Next base: position 22,226 of record PVKP010035678.1, on the reverse strand, counting down.
AAATCTTGTGATGTGCTACTTAGTTGAGACGTTTGTAAAAGTGTCACATACATATATCTATATAGTTGGAAATGAGAATGGTATTTTAAATTCCTGTTCATATAACACTGGATATTTATTTATGACACTATAAAAAAGCATACAAAGGAGTAGTGTAGTCAAGGTTAGTGAAAGGTTAGTGAAAGGTTAGTTTCAACATGCGATCTGAGCCCATATTAGTGAAATTTTCTCACTTTTCTTCTTTCTTAAAATTCATTCATTGGTCAGTCTTGCTATTTGGGTAGATATTTTCATCATGAATGAATTTAGACTAATATGAATCCATAAATTGGAAAATACTGGCAAGATACAGGTCTAGTATCATTTCACTGCATATAGTTATCCAGTTTTTCCAACACTGTTCATTGAAGCAAATGTCCTTTCCCCATTGTATGTTCCTGGCACCTTTGTGGAATATGAGTTGGCTGTAAGTTAGTGGATTTATATCTGGGTTCTCTATTCTGTTGCATTGCTGTATGTGTCTGTTATTATGGCAGTACCATACCGATTTGGTTACTACAGCTTTGTAGCAAATTCTGAAATCAGGTAGTAGTGTGATGCCTCTTTTGCTCAGGATTGCTTTGGCTATTCAGGATCTTTTGTGGTCCCCACATACATTTCAGGATTTTTTTCTATTTCTATGAAGAATGTCATTGGTATTTTGATAAGAGTTTGCATCGAATCTGTAAACTTCTATGGATAGTATAGGCATTTTAATAATATCAATTCTTCCAACTTCATGAGCGTGGAATATCCTTCCAATTTTTTTGTGTCCTCTTCAATTTCTTTCATCAGTGTTTTATAGTTTTCCTTACATAGAACTTTCACATCTTCGGTAAAATTGATTTCTAGGTATTTCGCATTCTTTATAGCAATTGTAAATAAGATTGCTTTCTTCATTTCTTTTCCAGGTTGTTTAATTCTGGCATATATAAATGCTATTTATTTTTCTATGTTGATTTTGTATCCTGCAACTTCATTGAATTTATCAAGTCTAAGAGTTTTTGGGTGGAGTTCATTAGGTTTTCCTTCTTTTTTTTTTTTGTTTTTGCATTTTTTAAAATTATACTTTAAGTTCTGGGGTACATGTGGAGATCATGAAGGTTTATTACATAGGTATACATGTGCCATGGTGGTGGTTTGCTGCATCCATCACCCCATCATCTACATCAGGTATTTCTCCTAATACTATTCCTCCCCAGTTCTCCCACCTCCTGCTATATCTGAGTCTTCAGTTCAAACAAACAAGTAACTGTATTTAACTGAAGAAGGTCATTGTATATCCTACTCAATAAAGTAACTAATAGATAATTTCCTTTTTAAAGATACTAGCTCAAGTTCAGTCTTTAAAATGGCATTTTCTTCTGACAATAGGTAAAGACCAAAGAAGAAAACTTTTTAAAAAATATTTTTCTTTACTTTTAAATTTAAAATAACCAATTCTGTTATTTAAAGTATTTTTAATGTTGTTTTCTCCGATGTAATACATTACTTCATTAATTTCATTATTTAGTATTCTAAACCAATATTCTATTATTAGGTTTGTTTGTTTGCTATGGCTTCTGCTCTAGGTAGAAAATTAGTTTTTGAGCAAATTCAATATATGTGGAAAAAAATTAAATGTCCTGAATAATCATTGTATTGTTCTTGCAGAATCTTATTTTTCTATGGGCAAACTTTTAAAGTTTTCAATGTCTTAAGCTTATTGAGTTGAATTACAGCCACTTCTTGAAAGTGTTAGTTCATAGAGATATAAGTGTTCCTTAATTAGTTAGAATTTCGGCTTTTTGTTATGTCTGGTGGTATATTCTGTGATACCAATAGAGGATGGGAAGCTGAAAGTTTGGTTCTTAAAGAGAAGAACATTTGCCTTAATCCACAGAATGCCTAAACTATTGCCACTCCCTAAATCAATCAACTAATTAATCCTCTGACCAAAATGGCCAATCTGCTTATGTGAACTTCTCACATTGTAGTTGTTATCTTGGCAATACACAGCAGCAGCCCCCATACTTTGTATATGGAGCCAACTTTGAATGAAAATGTATTGGGCATCCTGGTAATCCTGTGAAACTTTTCTCCCAAAGTCAAGTAACTCCCCACAACTTTAGTGTCAGCAAATTGTTCTTTACTACTTTAAAAATTGAATAGTTTGTATTCAATTGTATAAATGAAACTAGATAGCTTAAAAGTGTTTTCAGTTGTTAGTCTTGGTTATCTGAAGGGCCATTCTTAACATTATTCAAGTCTGTCTTGGCCTTTTCTTACCTCTGTCTTTTGGAGTTTTACATAACAATCTGTGTTTTTGTTGGAAGGGGTGAGAGTTGTTTGTTTTTGAGGACAAAGAGAGTTTTTTCACCTTCCTCTATACATCTTTCAGTTAAATAATACAACTATACTCTTCACTGAGGCATTGCAAACCACACCCTGCAGGCAGATGGGATAAAGCCAAGATTCACCATCGATCCAGTGGAAAATCCTGTTCTTCAAGTGAGAGAAACCAAGTCACAAAACAGCAGCCACAAATTCCACAAGTTAAGTGGTAATTGACTTGATAATACACTGTGTGCATTGATAATGTACAGTAGTCATTGAAGATACAATGACCAGGTCCAAAATAAAAAGGTACAATCTGCAGAAACTTGTCTGCTGTCTATTGTCTGCTTTTTATCTGTAATAACATCTTCATTAAAATTCAGTGATAATTCTTAACACTTTACCAGGAAATTACATTAACAAACAGGTGAATTTTTCATAAGTCAGAAATTGTAATCCTGCCATCAATTTCTTTTTACTTCCCTTGGATTTATACCACTTTGTTCTTCTTGAGGTTACAATTTTTTGTTTATTTAAAAAATTGTTTCATTCATTTGTTTGTTACCTTAAAAATTTCACAGACACTAAAACCTCTGGCTATAAAAACGAGTAAAATGAGGTACCAGGCTTGAAAGAGTTTAAATTTAATCAGACAATCCATTGACAGGGTAAGTGCTATGTAAACATGCAATTGAGATAAATAACTTCTTATTAATGATTTTTGTCAAGATATGACTCTTAGTACATCATGTCTATAAATTTACCTAATCAGCTTAAGTGGGATGAAAAAAGGAAATAATATTTCAAAGGTGTCATTGCCAATATTTCTACAGTAGTAAATTTAGCTCCCTGAAAGTGTCCTTAATTTATTCAATCTTCTGAAATGTCACCTTTTAATAAATCACTCTGCCATCCTAACTCTACCTGCACCACCTGAAAAAAAAAAAAAAAAAAAAAAAACAAGGAACAGATTATGGAATAATCTTCTTGACAGTTCCATACGTTTCCAATGAATGGATGTTTCTGAGGCCCCATTGTTTGCCATCTCCATAGACAGGATTCAATTAGTGAAATGGCTAATTAGATTTCTGTAATCCTGTTGTCATTGTGTTTGAGGTGACATTTTGTCAGCATTTCTCTTGTGACTTCTTCAGTGTGATGGGAAATAATCTTCCTTAGCCAACTGGGCTTTTGCTGTTTTGCTGGAAAGGCAGTTCCCTCTATTGGTGTAATGAAATCATTGCCCTCCCAAATATAGCTCTGCCACTCAGCATTTAAATAGAAAAGAATAGGGAAACAATAATCTGATTAGACAAACAGGCCTAGGTTCAAAATCCATTTCCAAAATCAAACAATAGAATTGGATTGAGTTCAGAGTGGAAGAATGACTTAGGTATTATTACATACTATAGTACATATTCTTTGACCAGCAGAATGTGGAAGGATTTAGCATTATATTCTTTTTATGCTTCACAAGAGTGAAATTCTTTTAAAAAATGTGAGGGATCATATTTCAGGCAACATTCTTAGACATTAACAACTATGTTAGAGCAAAAAAGTGAAAGATCAGGACCAAAGTCACTATTCAGATATATACAATTTATATTGCTATATAAATATGTCAATTTTAATGTAATTTATATATAAGATATGTATATATGAATCTATTATGTAATTTACATATATAAGCAATATATATACATCATTTTTTAAGTTGTATATATATAAATTATTTAAAACATCAGGATAGTAAGTAGTATTACAATTTAGAATTTGATAATTGTTGAGTATATGATAATTTTATGTATTTGAATTTTAATAAACAATTTTATTGATATAAGTTCTTATTTCTATTTTAAGTCACTTTTCTAGCAGAATGACAGAAATTTGATGATATTTTGAAAGTCATTCCCATAATTTTCCATCAGATTATGTCTAAGTTTTTAATTCTTTCTAAATTTACTTAGGAGTGGAGGTTGGTTTTATTTATCAAAGCCAATGATCCACTCAAACTTTCAGCAAGATGCCTTTAACCCATCTGTACCTCATTCCTAAGTTCACACAGGCCATACTCTAAAGGTTCCCTGAGGTTCAGAAATGTTCTCTGCTGTTTCTGTGCTATTCAAAAGCATAGCAGCCATCTCCTCTCTTTCGACTGGACATAGAAAAATGTCTTTGAATCTAAGCAACTTATCTAATAAGATATACCATATAGTGATTTTTCCATTCCAGATGTCCCAGTTTATCATATAGCATTATCCTAAATTGGATATAAAACTTCCCTCTCATCTTGAATCCCATAAACATATATGGGCTTATGTCAGCTCTCCAGTGTTCTACCTCTTTTCTACACTACAATAACCTTTGTTTCCACACTCATCACTTCCATTTAGACCATATTTCCATCTGTGCCTATTCTCCACAAAACATTTATTTTCAAATTAAAGACAGAAATCAAGAATAATAAGCCTTGATATTCCTCATGAAATCTTCAAAGTGATTTATGTCTTCTGTAATGCTTTTGGTTTTTCAAGGGCCTAGGCTTTTAGGGTTTAAAAAAAAAGGTAAAAACAAAGTATTTTGCTCTTATATTCTGCAATGCCACATACATTCTCTGATGTAGTAAGTGAAGGATGACAAAAGCTATGGAAAGGAGAGAAGAGGCAAATTAGAGAAAGGAAAGAGTAGAAAAGATCAGTGCAAAATTTCCTGCAAACATACAAAAAGATGGATTGTTCTGTGGCCATAGAAAACATGCATGATAACTTTGTGTTATCATCGGGTGATTGAACTTTGTTCTCTGGAATTTTCTTGCTGGTATGTTATTTGGTAGGTAAACTGACAAGAGATAAAGTTGAAGGAAGGAAGGGAAAAATATTTTGTATCATGCACATATCTTTTTTTCCTTATCCAATTATACACTAATATATGTTGTAGTGAAGAAGATATTGTCAATGTAAGAGAAATCCATAACAAATGGTCATTAATTAAGAGAGATTATCCTGGATGGGTATTACTTACTTGGTTGGAAGGCCTTAGAAAAGGACTTATGGCTTCCCTAGTGAGAGAGAAAGTGACTCATCTATGACGATAGCTTGGCCCATACTCAAGAAATTCCAGCCCACTCATGATTCTTCCTTTCTGACTACTTACTATATATGACATTAGACTTGCATATACGTCTATACATGTTCTGCTTCTATGCTTGACCCTGACTAATACAACCTATTGAATAGATCAATGTCAACTCTGTTAAATAAACACATTTCCATCTAGCTGAACTGTAAATCTCTTGCTTCTGAAAAAGTCAGCCAGTCAACAGTGAACACACCAGCTCTAAGAAGTGTGCCTCTGAATACCTACCAGGCAACAACAGTCTCGTTCTAGTAACTGCACTTCTACAAATAATGTCATCTACTTAAACTTCTAGAAGAAAAATCTACCAATCCCTGAACTCCAATTTTCCCTGAATCCCTATATAAGATCAATAATCTGCTCTGCTCACAGTGACTCTGACTGACCAGCACAGCTCTCTCTTATTATAATGAACAATAAAATCAGCTTTGTCTTCTTATTTCAGATATAGAGTAGCCTCATCATCCTTAAAATACTACTACACACATTATAAAAAAATATTCTTCAGATTCCAGGCAGTTCTTGCCATCTGCATTAGTTAGTCCAAGCTAGCTCCATGTTGCCTGGATTATATTCTATCGGAAGCTTATTATTTACTCACAATTATTCTGTGTTTTGTTTCAACCTTATCGAATTTTTACTTGTATTTATATAAGACTTTAAAAAATGTACTTTTTAAAAAATCAAGTATCCATTTAATTAGGTTGAATTCTTGTAAAACATTTGGTCAATATTATTTCCTTCTATAGCCACTATCATAAATATAGTCTTGAAAGGATGACTTAAAAAATTGTGGAATCAAACAATGAAGAAAATAATTCATATAAAGGGGCTTAGCAAAATTCCTAAAACAAAATAATTACCCCCAAAGTTGTTGTTATTATTATTATGCTTGATTAGATCATTTTAATGAAGAAAACTGACTGTATTTTGACAGATAAAATATATTGAGATATTTCCTCTTTGACAAGAGGAAAGTGAGAAAGAAAAGAATTAAGCATTAAAAAAAAATAAATGGCTATACCTTTTAAGAGGTTCATTAAAATGCTTTTAAAGTCCAAATGAAATGTTGAAAACTGAAAATAAGGGAAAAGTGTCAATTTACTTCAAAGAGGGGTGAATATAATGTGGGAAACACTTGAGAAATCACTTCAAAATTCTAGTACACCATTTTATAATCACTTTTCAAACTATAATCACACTTATGCAGACTAAAATTTGAAGAAAGTAAAGTACCTCAATTAAGATTCATTAATAGTCTGTTCAAGTTCAATAGTCAACAATCACTTTTATTTTGATGTATCTAGTGCTTGATTCACTTCTAATGTTTCTGAATATGCTAAAATAGGCCAGTAAATAACACAGAAAAAAAAGCTAATTTCAATATCTGCTGGAAGTAGAAAATAAAAAAAGTTCAATTAAATGATTATTCAATGATTTAATTTCCTGCAATCATAATAGTCTCCAGTTCACATAATATAGAATATGAATAATAAAGCTGCCTTACCATTTGACATTTTTAAGCCACTGACACTATTTTTTCCTGTTCAAAATGCTCCCTTTTCATTGAGAGAATACTCTTTCCAGATAAATATCATGTTCTTTATACTTCTATTGCTGTAAAATTTAGGATAAGGAAATAAGGAACTTTATCTCAAAAAATATTAATGGGTCTCTCCTAGATCTTATTTCGGATAAATCTGCATTACTTGAAAGGAGTTTTGTGATTTCTCCTAGGATACTTTTTAAAAACATGATTATCTTTTTTCTCAGTGACAGATTCATCTGTCAAGCAGTATCCCCAGTGAGGGCATGTACACTGAGTACTTTAAAAATAGGCCAGCAGTCAAAGCACATACGATACCTTTTTTTGCAAACTGGGTTGCATTTAACTAGCTACTTTTCCTCCCTTGATATTACGAATTATAAAGAGCTTTATAAAAGCAATGATTGGTCTTGCTCTTTTCGAGATTTCTTTTTGAGATGGAGTCTCACTCTGTCGCCCAGGCTGGAGTGGAGTGGCACGATCTTGGTTCACTGCAACCTCTTCCTCCCATGTTCAAGTGATTCTTCTGCCTCAGCATCCCGAGTAGTTGGGACTGCAGGTGCCTGCCACCATGCCCCGCTAATTTTTGTAGTTTTAGTAGAGATGGGGTTTCACCATATTGGCCAGGCTGGTCTCGAACTCCTGACCTCATGATCTGCTCGCCTCGGTCTCCCAAAGTGTTGAGATTACGTGTAAGCCACTGCACCCCACCGACATTTCCTAAGAGAGTTAATATTATCGTACTTAGTCCTACACTCAGGAAATGAGTGGGCAAATGTGACTGTATGTAAATATGTCAAGTTATTTATACTGTATTTGCTCTAAATATGGAACAATTTCAGATGTTGCCACGTTTATAATTCAGACACTTATGATAGCTATTAAAATTCATAATCTCGTTTTTCATTGATCCAGACACAGATAAAGATTCAGAATATGTGAATGGAAGAAAGAATAATATAATAAAAGGGAAATAACCACTGCATGTTGGATAAAATATTGTTGAACTAATTCTAATCATCATTTTATTGTTTACTTCACCCCAATTTCTCTGTATAAGTGCTGAATTTGATTTAGTAGAGTGAATAACAGCTTTGGAGCAACACAGACCAATAGTTCAGTCAGGTACTGGGCAAAGTAATTTTTCCCTAAAGACCTGAATTTTCTCGTCTACAAAATAAATGTAATAATAGCTATCCTATCCATTTGCTGTTAGCATTGCATAAGATAAGCATAAAAATTCCTGGAAAAGATCAGTGTAATAAAATAGGATAGGGTCCGGAAATAGACCCACATAGTCAACTGATCTGTGACAAAGGAGCAGAAGTCATACACGAGAGGAGAGACAGTCCTCAACAAATGGCGCCACAACAATTGGACATCTACAGACACAGAACTTACACCTTTTATAAGACTAACTCAAAATGGATAATAGATCAAAGTGTAAAGCACAAAACTATAAAACTACTAGAAAATAACAGGGGGAAATATAGATGACTGAGTATGATGATGGATTTTTTGGTACAACACTGACTGCATGATTTATGAAATAAATAATTGCTTTACTTGACTGTTAAAATTAAAAATCTCTACTCTGCAAAAGACACTATCAAGAGAATAAGATAAGCAACTGACTTGGAAAAACTATTTGCAGAAGATATATCCAGTGAACAACTGTTATCGAAAATATACAAAGAATTCTTAAAACACAACCATAAGAAAATGAATAGTTAAAATATCTGAATGAAAAATATATACAGATGAAAAATAAGCATATGGAAAGATGTCCCAGATGATATGTCATTAGAGAATTGCAAATTAAAACGATGATACCCAGTACACTTACTAACATGGCCAAAATCCCAAATATTGATGCTACAGTTTAAATGTGCCCCCTTCAAAATTCGGGTGTTGCCTATATGATAGTATTAAGAGGGGAGGCCTTTAAGAGGTAATTAGGCTATGAGGGCTCTTTTCTTGGCCATAAAGGCTCCTTTCTTGTGAATGAGGTCAAGAAACTTTTTAAAGAGGCTTTCTGAAGCATTCAGTTAGCTTGCCTATCTGCCTATCACAATATGAAGAAACAGCATTCTTCTTCTTCCAAGGATGTAGCAAAAAAGTCATCCTTTCAGAGAGAAGTTCTCTCCAGAAAACTGTACCTGTCAGCACCTTGATCTTGGACTTTCTAGCTCCAAGACTATGAGACAATAATTTTCTGTTCTTTATAATTTACCCAGTCTTAGGTATTTTGTTTTAGCAGCATAAAGTAAACAAATACTCCTAATAGTATCAAATGATGATAAGGATGTAAAGCAACGGGAACTCTCTCTTTTACTGTTAGAAACAATGTAAAATGGTACAGCCACTTTGAAAGACAGTTTGGCTGTTTATTACAAAAGTAAACATACTCTTACTATACTAGTCAGCAACTGTGTTCCTTGGTATTTACTGAAAAAGACTTTAAAAACAAAGGCTTTTATGTCCACACAAAAACCTGTACATGAATGTTAAGAGGAGATTCAGTCATTATTGCCAGAACTTGGAACCAACCAACATGCCCTCCAGTAGGTGAATGGATAAACTGAGATACATCCAGACACTGGAATCTATTCAGTAATAAAAAGAAATAAGCCTTCAAGCCCTAAAAACACTTGGATGAAACTTAAATGTACACTACTAAGTGAAAGAAGCCAATTTGAAAAGGCTAATACTATATGATTCCAACCTTACGATATTTTAGAAAGGGCAAAACTATGAAGTCAGTAAAAAGGTCAGTGGTTGCCAGTAGTTAGAAGAAAGGGAGAGAAGGAAGAATTAGAGGAATACAGAGGATTATTAGGGCAGTGAGACTTTTGTATGATTCACAGGTGGATACATGTTATTATACAACTGTCAGAATCCATTTAATGTAAAACACCAAGAGAGATCCTTAATATAAACAATGGACTTTGAGTGATGATGATGTCGAAATGTAGGTCCATCAGTTGTAATGAATATACGACTCCGGTGCAGGATGTTGATAACAGAGGAGGCTGTGTATGTGTGGGGCCAAGGGATATATGGGATCTCTGAACTTTCTGTTCAATTTTTCTGTGATCTTAAAACTGCTCTTTAAAAAAGTCTGTTTTTTTTTTTTTTTTTTGACACAGAGTCTCACGCTGTCACCAGGCGCCAGGCTGGAGTTCAGTGGCATTATCTCGCTTACTGCGACCTCCACCTCCAGGGTTCAAGCAGTTCTCCTGCCTCAGCCTCCCAAGTAGCTGGAAATACAGGTACATGCCACCATGCCCAACTAATTTTTTGTATTTGTTAGTAGAGACGGGGTTTCCCCATGTTGGCCTGGATGCTCTAGATCTCTTGACCTCGTGATGTGCCCACCTCGGCTTCCCAAAGTGCTGGGATTACAGGCGTGAGCCACTACACCCAGCCAAAAAGTCTAGGTTTTGTAATCCTGGATAGTAAAATTAAATTGCTAAAAAAAATTTTTAAATTCTTTTTATTTTAATTTGCTCGATTAGAGGCCCAGTTATTGGTAGAAAAGTAAAAATTTTGATTTTCTCTAAGAAAGACAAAAAACATTGCTCTTCTTTCCAAGTTGAGGAATGCTTTGTGTTTTTTATTCTCAAATGAGTTTCTGAATTTTCTGTTTATTATTATTTTTACCTTGGTTTTGATGAGCAACTGGCCTCTTGTTGTGTTTTTAAGTATTATTTTGACAAAAAAATGAGCAGAATGCAATCGATCTTCATAACAGGGAAGAATGTGGGTGAGAAGCAAGGCAGAACAGGGAGAAAAAGTTGGAGAGAAGAGAAAAAAAAGGTCTCTGAGAAAGAATATTTGGGGCTCAATTAGAATGATAAAATATTCTGTATAAAGCACTGTAGAATATCGTAAGATAGTAAAATGAAAGTTCTCTCTGGACATCTACACAGTTTGTAAACCAGGGGAAGCTGACTGTGCCCAGAGCTCTCACACAATTGTAGGTCTCTGGGAGTGGACCTGATGCCTGGCTCACGCCATATTCCTTAACCTGTTACTATCTGCCAAACTTTGAGAGACTACCATATCCCTTAGTATTCTCATGGCAAGTGTAATATTAAAAGCATCCATCAACAGGGTTGGGTGTGGTGGCTCACATGTGTAATCCCAGCACTTCTGCAGGCTGAGGCGGGCAGATCATTTGAGGTCAGGAGTTCGAGACCAACCTGGCCAACATGGTGAAACACTTTCTATGCTAAAAAATACAAGAATTTGCCAGATATGCTCGCTTGAACCCAGGAGATGGAAGTTGCAATGTCACTGAACTCCAGCCTGGGCAACAGAGCGAGACTGTCTCATAACGAAACAAAAAGTATCCATGAACAGTAAGTGGCAGGCCCCATGGCTGTGGATGGGAACTTACCTGAGAATGCTGGAATACTTCACATTGTCAGTGTGAGAACAAATCACAGGCAAATAGCACAGGACATAGATGAGAGTTTGCCCAACATAACCAGCTTTGTGTAGAGCAGAGCCTGACTCCAAACACCAGTGACGCAAACACGAGTAAAAAACTGTACTCTGAAAAAGCAGCACTGGCGTGAATTAGAATTCTAGATTTTTGTTGTTGTTGTTCATTTAAAAAAGCATTTTTAATGTTCCAGACATTGGATTATATGACATTGAGCTAATATTAACTATGTTTCTAATTCTCACTTCCATTATGTATAAGTAAGTATTGATACTAATTGTCTACTTCAATATATTTTAAAAATCTGAGATAAGATGTTGTCAATATCTGAAAAATAGACAACACTATGAACAAAATGGTTATTAAATAATATCCAAGTCTTCTTTGATTGGAGGTAACATAAACATAATTCACAGTTAATCTTTTATTTCCTACCTCTTACAATACGCATACAAACCACATTTTTTTTTTCCTGTCTTAGAAACTCCTACTCCTGTATACAGTTACCTGGAATTGAAGAACCTTACTGCATTTTGAAACACAGAGCTTAGCAAAACCTCTTTTAATTTCATGTGAGAGGAAGATGCAGTTGGATGTTTGTTTCATTGGTACTAAAGACTAACACATTCCATATTAGAAATGCCAGAGTAGAAAACTGAAGTCCCAATTCTAGGCTATTGGGAAATGCAAACAAAAGTGAAATTAAAGAGTAAGATTTTCCTGCTACTAAACTGCAGAACATTTCTTGTACTAGGGATGAATGATTCAATTCAATTCCAATGCAGAATGATGTGAGAATGAAACTGATAGGAGAGCAAATGGAAACAGCTGTGTTTTACTGCAACACAGACAGTCGGCACATTTTGCGGCTGATTTATAATGAAAACGGAAATTGTAAGTGACAGGTTTAGGGTAGTTTATAAAGCAAACATTTGGAAGCCTTGGAGGTGCTATTGCTTTACGAAAGGCAACCATCTGACCCACCTTTTCCATTCTGCATGGTTGCTGAATTATTCTCTTACTGAGATCAAAGCACATTTTTACCTCAAAAAAATTAAGTGCTCTGGGACTAGAGTAAAGCAAAGTCTCATAGAACCCAGAGTACACTTGATGATTTTCTAGGTTCTTATCTAAAATCAGCTATTAATCAGAACCTCCCTGGTTTAGAGACTTTTTGCTCTGCACCCTTGGACAATAGGGCTTTTTAGTCTATATCACAAGAAGAGTAAAAATAGGCAGTGCAAGGCTGGTGCCTTGGCTCAAAAATCTGGATAGTGGTCCGGGATCTTTCTGTCTTTTTCTTCCTCCTGTGTGGATTTCATATTTTCTCTTTTGCTGCTCCACCTTCAAGCATGGTGTCCCAGTGACCATATCTAGATGAAGATGACTGGGAAGAAAGGGTTGAATTTGAGCTGAATCAGCAATCAAATGACGCCCAAATTACTATCAGTAAAGGTAACAATATTTTCTTCATTTCAGAGGTAGATTCTATAATTATGTGTGAGCAACTTTGATGCATAAATATGTTTTTGTTCTGATAACACAGCTATGATTCAGGCCTTTTTATTCCTAAGTACAGAGGCAATTTGGCTATAAGGTTGGTCAAAGACAACCTTGCACTGTAATTGCCAACCATTTTCTCTAACATTCATTCTCACAGCTGAACCTGGGTGCATTCTTCCAGATTTCTATTACTTTATATGATTTGTCTTACAGAGACCTGTTTATTGTTTCCTGCCATTTCAAAACACATAAGAAGCTTTTCTGACACACATACACACACCTGCACACAGACACTCTCTAGTTCTGGGTGATATTATCTATTTAAATACTTAAGACAATTTTAGACCATCTTATGACCCACAAAGAGAGATAATGTTCTAATATATCATTTTTTTTTCTTTTGGGCTTATGAAAAATATCAATTACTTTGGCCTTAGGTTAATTTAAGCCTGGAACATTGCCATTGTCTACAGTGGGTTTTCCTTCAGTGTATGAAAGCCAATTGGCAAAATAATGTAGTGAGCCAAGTTGGGAGAGAGAATTTATTCATCTAAAAAAAAAATGCTCTGTGTCAGGTTACAAGCTAGACATTTCAAGAAGCTAAGAATGAGTATGTCAAATTCTTAAGAAGGAACCCAACGCAAACAGAAATAATTGCGACATAGGGTGACAATCGGCTACCTCAACATCATTAACAAGCTCTGATGGAAAAACAGATATATTGAGAAGATATATTAAGTATGCCTTGGAGAGCGAAAAGATACTTTATAACAGAGAGGGCACTTGAATTCAATCTATCAAGTTAAGTAAAATCTAACTAATTATAAAGGTGGTGTAAGGATCTTTCTGAAACAAAGGTCATAAGGGACAAGGGCATGGATTTTGAAAGAAAGACAAAGTTCTGTGTGACTGGAACAAAGAGTTGTGGGAAATGATGACTAGGAGAGGTCAAGGTAGGGCATTTGAAAGATGCGAAGGTAACTCAGGACAGGAAAGTCAGAGGTCAGATGGTAATGCAAGTTTCATGCCATGCTAATGCATTTTAATATCATGCCTCTCTTTCATACAAGGGTAATATATATGGTTCTGGTTGAGGCTTATGGAAACAGAAAATGTGTGGATTTTTTTACTTGGAAAAAAATAAGTAAATCAAAATAACTATAAAACAATAATAACATAAAAGATTGGGAATAAATGTTAAAAACAATGGGAAAATATATTGAAGTTTCTTTTTAATTATTTTCTTTTGGTGAGAATGAAAAATAATCTACATTAAGATTTTGGGGGTGTCAGATAACCCAACTTTTAAAATTTTGAATGCCATCTTTCAAAGCAATGTGGAAGGTGGCCTCTCCTAGGGATGGCTAGCTCCAGGGAGTTTCCTTCTACCAAAACTTTTCACAAGGGGCCTTCCTATTGTGTTGGAAAAGTTACTGACTTCTGGTTTCAAATGTACCCAGTTTAAAATTGTTCTTTGACAATTCAGTAGCTCAGTAACATAGGCAGTATTTCTGAACTCTGTATTAGTTGTCTGTTGCTGCATGACAAATATAGAAGAAAAACAACCCATAGAAACAACAACAAAAAACTAATGGATTAAAATACTTATTATCTTTTCTAATACTTATTATCTTTTCTATCTGTCATAAATTTGGGAGTGGCTTAGCAAGAAGATATTAACTCAAGTCTCTTATAAGAATTCATACATAATGCAGTCATGATGGCAGGAGGTCTCAGTCTCTGTTGGCCAGAGGTCTCCATTCTTTGCCATATGCTTCCATCCCTAAAGTTGTTTGAGTGTCCTCATAATATGGCTGTAGCCTTCCCCATAGTGAGTGATCCTAACGAGAGCAAGGAAGTAGCCACAATTTCTGTTATAACGTAGTCTCGGAAGTGATATGACATCTCTTCCACCACATTCTGTTCATTACAAGAGAATCACTAAGTCCACTTCAAATTCAAGGAAGAAATATTAAATTTCAACTGTGGACGGAAGGAGTATCACTGAATTCGTGGGCACACTTTAAAACCACCATACACTCTAAGTTTGAATATCCTTATTTGTAAAATGGAAATAGAAATATGTGCATAAAAGAGATAATGTAATTATTGTTAGCTCTGTGAGAGTCAGCTATAAAAAAAAAACCTCAACTCTTCCCTTCCCCACCCATCTTTTCTTCTCCAATTTACTCCTTTTCTTCCTTCTTTTAATTCTCATTGTTATTGTTGTCATTATTGTCATGATCATCATTATTATTGTATCCTGGCCTTTTTTTGAAAATATGTTATATGACTTAATAAATTTGGAAATGGAAGGTGGAAGAGCTTTCTCTAATTCATGCTGACTATAGGTAATTTAGTGAATACTTTCATGGGCAAAGCACTCTTTCAAGTGCTATAAGTAAATATCTATTTATATCATCCTCACAACATATGACTAGGCAATGTCACTCTTTTTTTTTTTTATGATAAAGTAACATAATGGAGCTATTTCATGACTGGCTCCAAATGATCATCTGTGAAATGGTGAATGCAGAGTTTAAACTCAGACCATCCAGTGTCAAAGCCACAGGTCCCTCAATCTATATGCATTTTGGAAAGCTGTAGAAAACAAATGGGAGAATTACGATATAGAAAAACATAAACAACTCAGAACATTTTATGAACTTTGCTTAGATTTTTTAAAATTTATAAACAAGTAAAGATGATAGAACTAAAACAAAAATTAAGTGGGAAAACCACAGTGATCAGGGATTGTGCATAGTCTTTATTGATTTGGAGATACATTGTTCTGCAAAAGAAGCATTTATAAAACTTTCATTCTCATGAAATTCCCATGTAGTTAGAAATATAATTCTATAAAAGCTGTTACTGAAACAAAAAAAAATTTCAAACTTTAGTTTTCATTATAGTGTCTATAATAGCTTGTGTACACTTGAAACAATAAACTGGCTATTTATATTACTTTATTTCCCCATCTTTGGAATATAATTATTTCATCAATACCTTTTTGCTAAGGAATGTAGACATCACTACATTTTGGTATTTTTATTGCAAGTACTAACAGTTTTTACTTGTTAATTGAATTTTTATCTCCACAACATTTGAGTAAATTATGATGATTCAAAACAAAAGTATGAAACTGTCATCAAGAGAAGAAAGATTTTGAATAATTTTATTTTGTCCCATAAATCCAGGGAGATAGTTATATCATAAATTAAATATTATTTTTAGGGAGATAGAGGAACTGATTTTCAGTAAAAACACTCTTCCTAACTAGCAGTGAGACTTTGGAAAACTCATTTAAACTTGATGGACCACGACCAATAGCATTTTTCACTGTGAAAAGAGTTTCTGTGGATTATTGGATTTACAACATGAATAATTAGTAATTTTAGCAAATAAGAAGTACTAATAAGTTAAAAGGACAGTATCAGCACTGTACATCCTTTAGCAGGTTGTATCTTATAGCTGTGCAATGTGTTTGTGTGTGTGTGTGTGTGTGTGTGTGTGCGTGTGTGTGTGTGCGTTTCAGCTTTTTAGGTTGTCCAGGTAATTTTGTAGATACAGTGTGATTTAACTTTTGTTACAATTTCTTCTTCAATAAACGAAAGATTGTTTATTCAAAATACTCAGTATAGCACCAAGATTTCTAAAGCCTTTACATTAAAATAATGCAGGTAGCATAAGACTGATAAAAGTAACATGGCCAAAAAAACAACTAATTGATTAGAAAGTTAGTCTTTTCACAATATATGTTGTTTTATGACATAAGGACACACCTGTCTTTTCACAGATTTTTTTTTAGATTTCCTATTTTTTACATAAATGTTAAGAAATTAAAATCCCCATTATATTTCTCATTGAACTAGTCTACTAATATTACACCCATAGTGAATATATCAGGTTGATGAGAGCAACTGTAGCAAGCCAGTATCTATTTCTTTCTCATTTTAAATTTATGAATTCAGCCAATTGCACTGTATGATTTAGAAAAGAAAAATACCTTGTGATAGATCTAAGAGTGCTTAACAAAAATCATTGTAATTCTAAAAATGCTTTTACTGTCTGTTTAATTCTAGCTTCTGCCAAAAATACATATGGATCACTTTTAATACACTGTGGTATATGCTTAAACCTTAACACAATGGGAAAAACACTACAGCTTAATATTGAATGAGGCAATATTGGATTCTTTGAGTCTGTTACAATATACTTTTCTACTGATACTTGTTTCATTAAGTCTGTTTCATTTCATTGGCATTTAACAAAAAGGTGTTTTGATCTCTTACCCCTTTCAGGTACAGCTGCATTTTTATCTCTCTACTCTTCTTGTAGGCGTTTCAAAATATTCACTCAAAAGAATTGAAAATTTGAAGCAATGGGAAATTTTAAAACGGGTAATAGTATCTGACGTTAGGTATATCCTCAAACAAAATAAAATAAAATTCTTTGCTTTATTAACAAGCCCTTCTTCTCAACATATTTGTTACATTTTCTATAGAAAAAGAAAATATGGAGTTTAAAACTTCACTGGTTTATGCAAATTATAGTATTAAGAGGTAATTATTGATGTAGGATATTTTCTGGACCTCTTCATGGGACTCGGTGACAGGGGTGCCCTGTTTACTCAAACCACCCTGCTCAACCCCTCGAGGGAGGGAGCATGCCCATGAATGAGTGCAGCCACCGGAACAAACAAGTGCAAGATCCACCAGGTAGCCTGGTAAGAGCAAACTCTGTTCACTCAGATCTGTGGGGCTCCACCCACATGGGAGGGACTATACAAGTGGAACAGGTTCAGGAACTGGCCAACCACTTCAGCACTGGCAGGAGCAAGCTCCATGCAGGCCCAGCAATGGCATCCAACTGGGGTTCCTGTGACCCCAAGGCCCCAGGTGGTGTGTTACAAAACTCTCTTAGCCCCGCCATCCACAGATAGCAGTGTGTGCTATCCGCCATCCACAGATAGCAGTGTGGACGAGCCACTGAGCAGTGGCTCAGTGGGCCATTTGCGACATCACATGGGACAGCTGACCAATTCCAGTAGGGCAAAGGGCCAGTGTGACAGCCTTTTAGGGTACCTGCACTTGGTGCCTCCCGAATTCTTGTCCAGTGCCCAAGAGGAATGAGGTCACATGGATGAATTGAAGGATGGTGAATGTGGAGAATTCTACTGCTTGATGCAAGAGGCTCTCAGTGGAGAGGGGAGCTGGAAAGAGGACAGGAAGTGCAGGCCCCTCTACCTGGAAGGCAAGCTGCCTCTCTTCTGAAGTCAATTGCTTCAACCAGCTACTGTCTATGAAGTCAAAGTTACCTCTTCCTGACATCCAGTTCTTCTTCCTGATGTTCAGCTGCTTCTCCTCTGTGCCAGTTATTTCTGGGGTCTTCATAGGTATAGGATGGGGCCATGGGATGGGCCATAGGTAGTTTTGGAAAAAGCAACATTGGATTTGTAAAAAGACATTATTTAGAGAGAACCTACCAGGAGAGGGCAGGCACACAGGGATAGAAATTCTCACTTTCAGCCATGGGTTTCAGGCTTTTTGGCTTGATGTGGGGTTCCACCAGGAACCTGCTCCTGTCTGCCAAGAGTTTTTCTGCCTCCTGTCTCTATCATTATTATGATACACATATGATACTTACTACTAATTTAGATTATCATTAGCTCTACCTGAGTGTCTTAATAGAATATTTCCTTGTTTATTCATTTGTTTGTTTACTTAACAGCTCTTAAGTGAATACTATATGCTAGGCAATACACAAGATTCCGGATATAGATAATAAGCAATAAAGAAAAATATTATTCTTATTCTCCTTGGTCTTACTCTCTTATAAGTTAAACAAATACTATCTAATAATTGCAGAAATATATGTGCACAGATGGTAAAAATTCTGTGAAGGAAGAGTAGTCAGTTTCATAGGAGCATTTAATGATGGAGTCTGAACATGACATATCAAACTTTACCAAAGGAAAATAAAAGATACCAAAGAAAGAAATGGATACTAGACAGAGGAATAGTGGGAATACATTCTATGTGCAAAAATCCTATAGACTTGTATTTTCAGAAGTCTTATGGAAGGGTCTTGACAGGTTTGAGAGAAAGAGATAGCTAGCATGGTGCTTAAGACTTAAGAAAAAGACCACCTATAATGCAATTTAGGAGAATAGTAGAAAGCAAATCATGTAGGAATTCATAGACTAAAGTAAGGATCTTGTGTTTATCCTATAAGGAAGGAAAAAACATTGAGAAGTTTTAAACAGAGAATATGAAGTGATTTATATGTTTTTGTGTTTGTATAAGTCCATATTTGCCTTTTGCAAAGGACATCTCTGTTTCAGGAGCCAGAATGTATTTTTTCCTTATAACTTCATGAATAATGTTTATTTCTGTTTCTGTTTACATTTTTAAACTTCAGTATAATTGCTTTTACATTGGAAAAATCATTGAAAGTGAGATATCATACTATGTTTTAAAAATATGAAACTATAATGATATGAAGCTATATATAATAATATTTAAAAACAAAAGCACCAGGTTCAGATAACCTTATATGTAAATTTTACCTAACATTTATAAAAGATAATACCAATTCTCTATAGTATTTTCTAGAGAATAGAAGCAGAGGAAATCCTTTATAAATTATTAAAGTTAGCATTACCCTAATACCAAAATGAGGCAAAAGCATTACAAGAAATGAAAAGTATATACCAATATCTCTCATGAAGATAGATGCAAACATCTTCAAAATATTCATAAACTGAATCCAGCAAAGTTTAAAAGTCCTTATACTCTGTGACCAAATGGGATTTATTCCAAATATGCGTCTTCTTCATTATTTAAAAAATAATAAAATCTATCACAACAGACTCAAGAAGAAAAATCATTTGTACGTGTATGCAGAATAAAACATTTGATGAATTTCAACACGTTTATAACAGAAATATTCAGTAAAATACTAATAAAGATGAACTTCCTCAACTTTATAAAAAGATCTCCAAAAAGCCCATGCTACCATAACACTTAATGGTGAGAAAATTGATGATTTTCCCCTATGGTTGGGAGCAAGATAGAACTGATCCTTCCCACCACTCCTAATCAACACTTTACTAGAAATCTTAGCTAAAACAATAAAATAAGGAAAGAAAAGAAAAGATGTACATACAGAAAATAAGAAATTAAAATGTTTTGTCTATATAAAATATATCAAAGACTATATATTAACAATATTTACATGGATGTTTATATATGTGTATTTATGTGTATATATATGCATATATGTACACACACATGTATGCACACAATCATGTGTCACATAATGACATTTAGTTCAATGATGGCTTACCTGTATGACAGTGGTCCCATAAGTTTATAATGAAGCTACCCTAAATAGGTGTTCCAAGTTTTATATTTTATGCCATATTTTTACTGTACCTTATCTATGTTTAGACATGTTGAGGTACACAAATACTTATCATTGTGTTATTATTGCCTACAGTATTCAGCATAGTAATAAGCTGTACAGGTTTGTAGCCTAGAAGCCATAGGCCATATTATATAGCCTACGTGTGTAGTAGGCCATACCATCAAAGTTCGTGTGAGTACATACTATGATGTTCACGTAACAGACAGAATCACCTAACAACATGTTTCTCAGAATGTATCTACATCTTTAGATAACTCTCAAGTATATGATTTTATATATATATATATATATACACCCACATACATATATATAAAAACTCTTAAAATTAATAAGCAATAATTGCAAGATTGTAGGATATGCAATTTGTATACAAAAGTCAATTGCTTTCCTATATGTCAATAATCGACAATTGAAATTTGAAATTAAAGGGAAAAAATACATTCTGTTTACCTTAATACTCGCAAAAATGAAATACTTAGGTAAATAACAAAATATGTATAAGATCCATATGAGAAAAACTATAACTCTGATGAAAGGAATCAAGAAACTAATTCAGTTAAGAGATAGCCCATATTTATGGATAGGAAGATAATATTCTTAAGATGCCAGTTTTTCTCAACTTGATCTGTAGATTCATATTGTTTAAATAAAAAGCACAGCAAATTACTTTCTGGGTATCAACAAATATATTTTAAAATTTATGTGAAAAGGCGAAAGAGCCATAGTACTCAACACAATATTGAAGAATCAGAGCAAAGTCACAAGACTGATACTATTCAATTTCAAGACTTACTGTAAAGCTACAGTAATGATGACAGTGTGATATTGGTATAAGATTGGGCAAATAAATCAATAGAACAAAATAGGCTAGAAATAGACCACACAAATAGAGTCAACTGATCTTTGACAAAGGAGCAAAAGCAGTACAATACCGCAAAGACAGTCTCCTCAACAAATGGTGCTGGAACAAATTAACATTCACATGTAAAAAAACAAAAATCTATCCACTGACTTTACACCTTCTGCAAAAATTTACTAAGATAGAACACATATCTAAGTGCAAAACATACAGATACAACTTTTAGAAGATTACATACGAGGAAATCTGAGTTGACTTTGGTTGGACCATGAGTGTTTAGATGTAGGAAGAATGTAAACCTGAAAAAAGAATTGCTAAGTTGAACCTCATTATAATTAGAGATGTGTCATCTGTGAGAGTCACGGTTAAGAGAGGACAAGCAAGCCACACAAAATTTTTGTAAAAAACCCTCAATAAACTAGGTATTGATGGAACATATCTCAAAATAATAAAAGCTATTTAGGACAAACCAACAGCCAGTATCATACTAAATGGGCAAAAACTGGAAGCATTCCCTTTGAAATCCGGCACTAGACAAGGATGCCCTCTCTCACCACCCCTATTCAATACAGTACTGGAAGTTCTAGCCAGAGAAATCAGGCAAGAAAAAGAAATAAAAGGTATTCAAATAGGAAAGGAGGAAGTAAAATTGTCTCTATTGGCAGACGACATGATTGTATATCTAGAAGACCCCATTCGTCTCAGCCCAAAATCTCCTGAAACTGTAAGCAACTTCAGCAAAGTCTCAGGTTACAAAATCAATGTGCAAAAATCACAAGCATTCCTATACACCAGTAACAGACTTAAAGAGAGCCAAATCAAGAACAAACTGCCATTCACAATTGCTACAAAGAGAATACAATACCTAGGAGTACAACTAACAAGGAACGTAAAGGACCTCTTCAAGGAGAACTACAAACCACTGCTCAATGAAATAAGAGAGGACACAA